>PVIC010037561.1:0-18036 GCA_004025085.1 Thryonomys swinderianus | reverse complement strand
TTTTTTTTTTTTTTTTGAGACAGAGGGTCTCACTGTGTAGTTCAGGCTGGCCTTGAGCTCCCTATGTAGACCAGGCAAGACTTTAACTCAGCAATCCTCCTGCCTCTGCCTTCTGAGTGCTGGGATTACAGGCATGAGCCACCATGCCTGGTGCAAACATACATTTTTATGAGAAAAGCTATGTGTAATGAATTTATTCTGATCAGGTTTTTTTTTTTTTTTTTTTTTTGTGGTTTTGGGGATTGAACCCAAGGCCTTGAACATGCCAGGTGAACACTCTACCACTGGGGCTCATTCCTAATCCTCTGCTGAATTTTATTTTCAGACAATCTCATTAAATTGTCTAGGCTGATCTCTAACTTGTGATCTGCCTGAGTAGTTGGGATTACAGCCATGGGCCGCCACACCTGGCCAGCTCTGATCAGTTTTAAAGAGCATTCATTTGATAGTATCACATAAAATTTTCATATGGAACATGTGTCCTGAAGATCATGAATGTCTGGAAAGCACTATCATTTGTAGCTTTTGAAAAATTTATTTTTCTTGACATATTAAATACATTCATTTAAAGAAAAGCTTTCCCCTGAAGAGTCATGAAAGCTGAAATCTGAGTAAACTCTGAAGTACCTGTCAGTACCTAGATCATAATTGACCACAGAATTCCAGATCAAATCTTTTGATACAAAACTTCAAATAAAACCGTGGAATAATCTTAACAGTACTCTTCTTATCAGATGTCCAGTGTTGGTCACAGCACCCACAAGGAGCCCAGCAATACTTTTGTGAAAAGTATTTGGGAGGAAGAGAAGGCAGACCTTGCTGTAAGTATTAGTCCAACCATTGTTAACTCTCCACAGCACACCAGACATTCTGCAAAGTGCTGGAAATAGCAGTGTCAGGTGCTCATTTTAGAAAGAGCATTTTATCAGACATGTGAAAAAGATTAGAAAGCAGATTTGTAAAGATATAGGTTTTGGTCTTAGGAAATAATGAGATCTTGAATAATCAGAGAATTTTTCAGAATTCTGAAAAGAATAAGAAAGGAATTTAAGCAATGAACAGAACTGGGATTTAAAATTTTGAGCCAATGTAAATAAACTGCTACTACTATACTACAGAAATCATTTTGATATTGATCTATTTTCTGAAATTTAGAAAATGAAGCACTGAGAAACTATCATTAGGTAATTCTCATACCTCTTTATTTCTTCTAAAAGGTACCCTTAGTACTTCTTCTTGCTGCTCCAACTGTCTCAGAGTAAGGGGTTTAAGCGGAGACCCTGGCAGTGATTGGCAAAATATGTCGTTCACAGGAGATGCTCTGAACCTATTTAGTCAGAAGAAAGAATTAAAGCTAAGTGAAGAATACTTTAAAGCCTATGTGACTTGTATGTTTAAAAAAGATTAAATGCACACCCTACCTATATTTAGGATGATTGCACAAGAGTGGTGTCAAAATGACAACTTCGTATTCACAAGTTGTAACTTCAGCTACTGAAAGAATTTCATGCTTGGACTCAGGATGACATATGTACATCACAGTGCTTGATCTGGGCCGGTTCTGCTTCAGACTACATGGTGTCCCATTTCCCATCCCCACGGGGTAGTAGGGCGTCATCTGACCTTCGATATTTTTCGTGGGAATCTTAAAAAGAGAGTTAGTCTTTTCATTAGAAACTAAGGTGGGGTTAGGAATGGCAGAAGCATTTATTATTCTGAAAGGAAGACAATACTTTTGTTTATGAACAGAAAGGTTAATATTTCTATATTTTAAGTTCATTCTTCAATGTTCTGGTTCGTAAATTCTTATTTGAGCATATGATTCTAAAAGGAAGACATTAAATCAATACACATTTATATAAAAAGCCACAAGATCAAGTTTTGGTTTTTTGAAGTGCTAGGGATTGAACCTAGTTCCTCACATATACCAGGGAAAATGTTCTGCACTAAGCTATATCCCTACCCCAAAACCCAGTTAACGTGTTATTCTGAGTAGTTCTGAAGAGACTAAAATAAATTAGAACTTATTATACTGGGTTGCCTGAAGCTTTCTTCATTAAACAGTGAATGATTTCTTAATTGATTTGTCAAAAAGTAGGGCTAGACAGTAAAATATTATTGTACAAAACAAACTCTAAATACATTATTGGGACATATAACTGTTTTCTTCTCTTTTGTCACCAGCACATACACTTCAGCACGCAAACTATGTAAGTCTGGCAAAATTTTCCTGGTGGTTTAGTTCTTAGGATTCGGTGCTTTCTCAAAAACAACAAATGAAAAAATTTTCACAGAATAGGGTAGAGGATATACTTGAAAGGATGAGCAAATTAAAGAGTTAGCTCCCATACTTCTCGTATAAACATCAAAGAATTTAATATAGGAGCTTTATTTTTTATTTTTATTTTTTGGTTGCTGTTTTTTCAGAGACAGGGTCTCGCTTTGTAGTTCAGGCTCACCCTGACTTACTATGTAGCCCAGGCAAGCCTCGAACTCAGCAATCCTCCTGCCTCTGCCTCCTGACTGCTAGGATTACAGGTGCGAGCCATCACACCCAGCTTTAATGTAGGTGTTTCAGGAAGATACCATTAATAGTATCTCCAAGTAAGACTGGCAGAGACGGTCATTTCACTTCGCATCCCTTTGGCACCTTTTGGCATCCTGCCAGTACCACGTCCAAAACAGGCCATAAGGAAATGTTTCATGAGAAAAATATTGTTTCCTTGTATTCCATTATCTGAAAGTAAGAGAATCCTAGGTTCAAAGCTTTGAATTTGCTTGGATTATGACCTTGATTAAATTTCAGCTTGTCATTTATAAATATAATATCATACAATATTAAAAGATTGCTGGAAGAGTTAAACACAGCTTTTGTGAAATGCCTGGCAGTGTTTGGCCTACAAGTTGGGGCTCAATTAAAGTTAGCAGTCTCTGCCCCTTTCTTTCTCTTTGTTTACTATTTTACACACTGAGTTCCAATTTGGTTCCCTCCACATTCACCGTAAATTATTATTATTATTATTTTTTTGAGACAGGGCCTCACTTTGTATTTGTAGTTCAGGCTGGCCCTGAGCTCACTATGTAGCCCAGGCAAACCTCGAACTCAGCAATCCGCCTGTCTCTGCCTTCCAAGTGCTGGGATTACAGGTGTGAGCCACCACACCCGGCTAAATATTTTATTTTGAAAGTAGGAATTTTTTTCCCCTGCACTAGGGATTAAACCCAGGGCTTTTGCACTGAACTACACCTCCAGTCCTTTTTTCTTTTTGAGACAGGGTCTCGCTTTGTAGTTCTGGCTGGCTCTGAGCTCACTATGTAGTCTAGGCAAGCCTTGAACTCAGCAATCCTCCTGTCTCTGCCTCCTGAGTGCTGGGATTACAGGCGTGAGCCACCACTCCCGGCACTGTGGTATGTGGTATTGATTGCTGGTGGGCATGAGTCTCCACGCCCAGCATTGTATGTGGTTACCAGGGATTGAACTCAGGACCTTGTGCTTGAGAGGCAGGCACGGAACCACTGAGCTAACCCTCCGGCCCTCCAGTCCTTTTTTCTTGAGCTAAGGTTTCACTAAGTCATTAAATTGCTCAGGTAAGGTTCTAATTTGATATCTTCTTGCCTCAGCCTCCCAGAGCCCCGGGACTAAAAGCAATCATACTGGGTAAGTTAAAATCTCTTGAAAGAACAATGTTGGGCCGGGGATTTAGCTCAGTGGTTCTGGCCTCTGCCTTGAAAGCACAGGCCCTGAGTTCAAGCCCTTATACCACATATCACAATGCTGGGCATGGTGCCTCATCTCTGTAATCCTAGCACTTGGGAGGCAGAGGCAGGAGTATTGCTGTGAATTCAAGGCCAGCCTGGGCTATACAGTGAGTACAAGTCCAGCCTGAACTACACAGTATGACCATCTCAAAGAAAAACAAAAAACAAAACCAAAACCCAAAAAACCCTTAGGGTTACAAAAAGCTCTTCTGTAAATATGTGAGTATTTAAACACTGTGATTAGGCAATTTGAGGGATGATTCTTCTTAAACAATTCTATTATTTTAGCCTTCATTTATCCATTCATTTAATAAACATTTACAAAGTGCCTACAATATGTGTGGCAGTTCTTTGCAATGTGGATTGAAGAGACAAAAGATACTCTCTGCTTTTAAGATGCTTATAATCTGATTGCTTGATATTTATGAATATAGCTTATTTGTTTCACTCACAGAAGACTGAGAAGAAAAGAGAAAAAATGTAAAAGCTCTTACTATAATTGTTTCTAATACTACGTAGAAGGAACTATCGCTAAGCCTTAAAGTGACATAACAGCAGTACAGAATCTTTCCCACATATAATATTGACAGACCTGTTTATTTAGCTATTGATTTAAATACACCGTAAATCTTTTTTTTTTGAGACAGGGTTGCTTTGTAGTTCAGGCTGGTCCTGAGCTCACTACGTAGCCTAGGCAAGCAAGCCTTGAACTCACAGCAATCCTCCTATCTCTGCCTCCTGAATGCTGGGATTATAGGCATGAGCCACAAGGCCTGGCATAGTGTGCAGTACTGATTGCTGGTGGGTGTGAGTCACCAGGCGTGGCACTGTGGTATGTAGTAACCACGGACTGAACTCGGGACCTTGTGCTTGCAAAGCAGACGCTAGAACCACTGAGCTAAATCCCCAGCCCCTACATTGTAAAGTTTTGACCTAATTCTTTGGATAGTGGATAATTAAAAACACAAAGGTACATTTTTTCAATTAAGTTGTATGAATTAACACCTTATTAAAGGTAAATGTTAAGAGCAAAAAACTAGCATGTCACTTGCCTCGTTGGACTCATTTTCTTCCTCTTCTTGTTCTGTGGAACAATGTACAAGAACTGTAAGTGGAAATAATGGGCCGTGACATATATAAGACACAAGTGACTAAATTCTCAACCAATTCTGTAACCTTAAACTTCTTTCAAAAGATCCAAATATACATATGATTTTTATCTTTTGGCAGTGTTGATGCTTTGGTTCAAAACCAGAGGTCTGTGCATGCTAGGTAAGGCTCTGCCACTGAGGTACCTCTCCCAGCCTATCCTACTACTTTTAGTTTCCTTGGAATGGGTTTTTATGAGTGACTAAACATTTCACCTTACATCTTTACCTACAGAATTACTCTAGTTCATGGAAATATTTTTATTTCAGGGGAAAGCTAAATCTTAATTGGCCAATCTGACTAATACAGGTTAAACATAAGTATTTTGCCATTTGGGGGATATATCTATTTACATATATAAAAACTGTTTAAACCAAGTAAAAGATTAACATTATATAAATGTAACATTAACATGCATATCCTATCAGATTTTAGAAATTTCATTGAGCATAAGAAAAGTTTGCCAAAGCAAAAATTAATGAAAGCAATGGCTTCTTGAAAAGTTTTCTAAAGTTCATAAAATTATTTTAGTGTTTTAAAATTCTGCTTCCAAGAAAATCTCTTAAGCTTCAATTTGAACATAATTAAATCAAATTCCAGTATTACTATCAAATCATTGTGTAAAAACCAACCTTTTTCAGATAGAAGGTTCTTAGCCAACATATTCCCAAGGTAGTACTCATGAATATTTATTTTCTATATTAAGAAAAAATACAGTTAAGTATTTTGCAAATATATTTTTAAGGATACAACTTTAAACTATCAATTTCATTATGAAACTTCTAATTTTATGTTTTTACACTTTTTTTTTTTTTTTGAGACAGGGTCTTGCTTTGTAGTTCATGCTGGCTCTGAGATCACTATGTAGCCCAGGCAAGCTTCGAACTCAGCAATCCTCCTGTCTCTGCCTCCCGAGTGCTGGGATTACAGGCGTGAGCCACCATGCCCAGCACTGTGGTATGTAGTATTGATTGCTGGTGGGCGTGAGTCTCCTCGCCCAGCATTGTATGTGGTTACTGGGGATTGAACTCAGGACCTTGCACGTGTGAGGCAGGCGCCGGAATCACTGAGCTAACCCTCCGGCCCTGTTTTTACACTTTATATTTTGAAGAAAATCATACCTGACCAGTTTCTTTCTCTTCATGGTACTGCCGGATATGTTTCCCATGACATACTTCATATGTCCAATAAGACTCAATCTAAGAAAGATGAATGTGTTTAAATACACAAGAACCATTTAACTCAAACTGAATCACTTTTTGATATGTTTAGTAGTTGAGTATATTTCCTTCAACGTTTATCTTTTATTGACAGTCATAATTATGTCTCAAAAGTGTGAAAAAATTTCTTTTTTGAGATAGGGTCTTGCTATGCAGCTCAAGCTGGCCTTGAACTCACTACGTAGCTGAGCCTGGCCTCAAACTTGTAGTGATCTTCCTGCTTCAACTTCTCAAGCACTGGAATTACAAGCACACATTACTATGGCCAATATCAAGAAATGTGAAATTTCTGAAGTCCTCAAATGTTTTCATTAGTTAGCTATATAAGAATTATGTGGGGGGAAAAAGGGTCTAGAATATACTTGGGTATCTACTAACTATTTGGCTTAGGGATAATATTCTCCATAGCTTAAAAAAAATAATTCTAATGAAAATTATATAGGTGAGTAAACTTCCTTTTGAGCTAAAAGCATTCACAGTAGTTTAGTAACTAACCATTTATATTTCCTTTGTTTTTTTTTTTTTTTTGCAGCATAGGAGATCAAACGGGTACTTGTGACTCCACCTGAGCTAAATAAATCCCAGGCCCAAAATTTCCTTTATTTGAGATAAGGTCTCACTATGTAGACCAGGCAGGCCTAACGCACAATCTTCCTGCCTCAGCTTCAGGATGCTGAGATTACTACCATACCCAGCTGTAAGTGATAATATGCTATCCGTATTACTTATTGAGTATCTGCTACATACACTACATAAAAATTTAAATGAACAAAATAATACTGAATAATTATTTAGATTTGCACCTGACTTTAAAAAATGGTATCATACAGTAAGAAGAAATGTGTATTTCAAGAGTCTGCTGGCTGTTGGAAGTTTATTTTCTATTTATTAAATGAACAAAAAATACATACTCTGTAAGAACAACTGCTTTGTTTAAAAAGTGGTTCCAAAAGCTCTCTTGGATTAGGGCCTTTATAATCTTTTTCTTCTTCCTAAGAAAGAACTGGAGTTAAAACACAATTTTTCTAGAATTTCACCCAACTCTGCTGTTTGGGTATTAACCCACTGGTCAAATCCATAGATACTTAGAAACAAAAAAATAAAAGTCCTATGGCATGCCACATTTTTCCTTTACTTTTTTTCTTTTTCTTTGGTGGTACTAGGGATTGAACTTGGGCCCTTGTGCTTCCAAGGTAGGTACGGTACCACTTGAGCTAAATCCCCAGCATGCCACCTCTTTCAAATGAATTAAAGTTAAAACATGGAGTTATAGAATAATGTTCTACTGAATCATCCTTTATTTATTTATTTATTTATTTATTTATTTTTGAGACAGGGTCTCGCTTTGTAGTTCAGGCTGGCTCTGAGCTCACTATGTAGTCCAGGCAAGCCTCGAACACAGCAATCCTCCTGTCTCTGCCTCCCGAGTGCTGGGATTACAGGGGTGAGCCACCATGCCCAGCACTGTGGTATGTGGTATTGAATGCTGGTGGGCGTGAGTCTCCACACCCAGCATTCTATGTGGTTACCGGGGATCGAATTCAGGACCTTCCGCTTGCAAGGTAGGCGTTGGAACCACTGAGCTAACCCTCCGGCCCCATCCTTTATTTTTTTATTTTTATTTTTTTTGCTTTTTGGAGACAGGGTCTCACTTTGTAGTTCAGGCTGGCCCTGAGCTCACTATGGTGCCCAAGCAAGCCGCTGCGAACTCAGCAATCCTCCTGTCTCTGCCTCCCGAGTGCTGGGATGACAGGCGTGAGCCACCATGTCCAGCATTGTGGTATGCGATGTTGACTGTTGGTGTGTGTGTCTCCACGCCCAGCATTATACGTGGTTACCGGGGATCGAACTCAGGTCCTTGCGCTTGCGAGGCAGGCACCGGAACCACTGAGCTAACCCTCTGGCCCACCCCATCCTTTATTTTTTAACTTATGCTTTTTCCTTGTTTTTTTTTTTTTTTTTTTTTGAGACAGGGTCTTACTTTGTAGTTCAGACTGGCTCTGAGCTCATTATGTAGCCTGGGCAAGCCTCGAACTCAGCAATCCTCCTGCCTCTGCCTCCTGAGTGCTGGGGTTATAGGTCTGAGCCACCACACCTGGCCTTGTGTTGTGTGGTACTGATTGCTGATGGGTGTGAGTCACCACTCCTGGTATTGTTGTATGTGGTTACCAGGGATTGAACTAGGGACCTTGCACTTGCTAGGCAGGTAGCAGAACCACTGAGCTAAATCCCCAGCCCTCTTGTTTCATTTTTTTGAGATAGGGTCTTACCATCTATTTCAGGCTGGCCTCAAACTCACAGTGATCCTCTTGCCTCACCCTCCCAAGTGTTGGGATTACTAGTGTGTACTGCCATGCCTGATTCTTCTTTTTTTTAGGTTTTTAAAGACAGGATCTCATTTGTATTCTAGGCTGGCCTTGAACTAATGGCCATCCTCTCGTCTCAACCTCCTGGGTGGAGTCACAGGTGTGAGCCACCACACCCAGCTTCATTCTTTTGTCTAAAAAAGTTTCCAAGCATCAGTCTTCTGAACAAATTTTACAAACCTATTTCAGAATTCTTAAATGCTTCTCCCCAAATTCTAGCTACAAAAGTCTCAGAACGACTGAAGCTTGCAGTTTTAAGGTACTTTCAGTTTCATCTCCCTCCCTTTCTCTCTCTCTATTTTTTTTCTTTTTCTTTTTTTTTTGAGATAGGGCCTTGCTTTGTAGTTTAGGCTAGCCCTGAGCATATTATGTAGCCCAGGCAAGCTTCAAACTCAGCAATCCTCTTGCCTCTGCCTCCCTAGGGCTGGGATTATAAGTGTGAGCTGCCATATCCAGCACTGTGGAATGTGGCACTGATTGCTGGTGGGTGTGATTCACCATGCCTGATGATGTTGTATGTGGTTACCAGGGATAGAAGCAGGGACCTTGTGCTTGCTAGGCAGGAGCTGGAACCAGTGAGCTAAATCTCTGGCCCTCCTATGTATTTTTTGCACTTCAGACTTAAATGCTGAATGTACGTGCATAGTTCTTGATTCTTGGTTCTTGTATATTTGTGTCTTAGGAGATTTATGAGAAAATGAAAAGAAAAAGATTTTGCATTGGAACAAAATTTAAGTACTGATTTTAATTTTCTGTTTTATAGATCATAAAAATATTATATAACTGGCTAAGTAGATCTTCTGAGTAGAGGTGTGGAATTTCAAATCTGTTCAAGGTTCTCCAGCTAACTGCAGCCCATCCCTATGCCTGTTGGCTCCTAGGCTGCTGTCCTTTCCATTTACCACAATTCCTGCCCCTCCTGCTTCATCTGGACAGAAGCCGCTACCTTGAGGGGTGGGTAAGAGGCAGTTAGGGCATTCCAAGAGAAGAAAAGGGCAGGAAATGAGATAGTGAGAAAGCACTAAGTACTTATAAACTAATTTGTGAGAAACCCTTTATGAAAATGGCATACATGCCCCTAAAACATCTTGTTTTAAGCTCTCATTTCTGCAAAAAAAAAAAAAAAGCATTTTCATTTAAAATAGTAACTTTGCTAATTTTTCCAAAATGAATGGCAAAGAATTTCGGAACAATAAAAATGATTAATATTTTTATGGTAAAAAGGGTGAGAATTTCAGTACTGAATTTTTAGAGTAGGTCTAATATTTTAAGTAAATAATTTTAGTGACAAGGATTAGCAAGATGCTTGTAAAATACTGACCTCATCTCCACTTGTCACAAGGGGAAGTATACATTTATATTTCTCCTTATGTGCAGTTGTCATGATGACATAGTTATCTTCTTTATATAAAACTCCAGTTGTGGGCTAGAAATAGAACAAAAAATACATTACTTTCTTGAGTCCTAGGCATTAACAGTCCTAGCTAGAACAAAGGTTCCTCAGATAAATTTAGAAGCTCCTTTATACTTAAAATCATAGCCAAATAACTTATAATACTCAATAAAATGTAAATGTTATGTAAATACTTGTATGATGTTTTGTTAAGGGGATGTAAAGAGAAAAAAAACCCCTTGTACTTGTTCAGTACAGACCCAATTGTTCCCTACCCTGAATATTTCTGAGTCAACTGG
Source organism: Thryonomys swinderianus (assembly GCA_004025085.1). Taxonomy (NCBI): domain Eukaryota; kingdom Metazoa; phylum Chordata; class Mammalia; order Rodentia; family Thryonomyidae; genus Thryonomys; species Thryonomys swinderianus. The sequence goes on along the minus strand of PVIC010037561.1, from coordinate 7,850 downwards.
ATCCACCTATGCAGATCCATGTATGTGGAGGGCTGTTTTAAGTAACTTGTACTTAACTCATGAACCTTCAAAACAAGCATTACGCTCATTTTCACAGAAAAGGACACTAAATCTGGAGCTTAAATTATTTTTCCAAGGTTGGGGATTTACCTCAGTGGTTCTGGCGTCTGCCTGACAAGCTCAAAATCCCAAGTTTGATCCCTGGTAACCACATACCACAATGCCAGGCGTGGTGATTCACGCCTGTGATCCCAGCACTCTGGAAGCAGAGGCAGAAATACTGCTGAGTTCCAGGCTTGCCTGGGCTACACAGTGAGCTCAGCGCCAGCCTGAACTACAAAAGCAAGACCCTGTCTCAAAATAAACAAACTAAAAACACACACACAACCATTAAAAGTGGTAAGGGAATCAGAGAGATTTGAGATAGTGGCAAAGTCAAATTTATGATACAGAAATCCTTAGAAATAATCCATTCAGTTGGGCTACAAATTTTCTGCCTTTCAGGGTTTCTTGGGGCACATAAAACAGTTCATGGTACAAAGCATGATTCATACATTTAGCAATGGTGCCCTGAAATCTTGTCATTCTTTTTTTTTTTTTTTTTTTTGAGATAGGGTCTCGCTTTTGTAGTTCAAACTGGCCCTGAGCTCACTATGTAGCCCATGCAAGCTTTGAACTCAGCAATCCTCCTGCCTCTGCCTTGCGAGTGCTGGGATGACAGGCATGAGCCACCACGCCCCGCACTGTGGTATGTGGTATTGATGGCTGGTGGGCGTGAGTCACCACACCCAGCATTGTATGTGGTTTCTGGGATCGAACTCAGGACCTTGCGCTTGTGAGGCAGGCGCTGGAACCACTGAGCTAAATTTCCAGCCCTTGTCATTCTTTTTTATATAAAAAAATGGAAATAATGACTGAATCAAGGGACTTGGGGAATGCTAGACAAGAGCTATCCTGAGTGCAGTACTGAGTGATACACTGAGAAATATCCCCAGACCTTCTGACCCTGAGACAAACACTTGTGGAGTTGGGCAGGATTATCTTTGACTTTGTTCTGCCTCAGTCTCCTCAGAGCTGGGTGTATGCCACAACCCAGGCAAACCAGTGTTTTGGAAACAGGGTATTGCTATGTAGTTTAGGCTATCCTTAAATTTACTATGTAGCACAGGCTGGCCTCAAACTCTCAGCAATTCTTTTGCCTCAGTCTGAATGTTGGGATGACAGGCATGCACCAGGGCACAACGTTGGGGAAATCATTTTCCTACAGAAGTGAAGACAGTAGCAAAAGACAAAGGTTTCACCTTTGTTTGTGAATTACCTGTGACACCGATGTTCAGAGTTACATCCCACAGCAAATACTGACTTTTTTACTGAAATGGTCAACACATGCTAACAAAGGAAAAAAGTAACTGCTTCCTTGGAACCACAGCAAGAAAAGAAAGACAATTCTTTTTTTTTTTTTCTTTTTTGAGACAGGGTCTCGCTTTGTAGTTCAGGCTGGCACTGAGCTCACTATGTAGCTCAGGCAAGCCTCGAACTCAGCAATCCTCCTGTCTCTGCCTCCCGAGTGCTGGGATGACAGGCATGAGCCACTGCGCCCGGCACTGTATGTGGTTACTGGGGATTGAACTCAGGACCTTGCGCTTGCGAGGCAGGCGCCCGAACCACTGAGCTAACACTCCGGCCCAGGAAGACAATTCTTTTAAACTCAGGACCTTGAACTTGCCAGGCAGGAATGGCACCACTGAGCTACATCCCCAGCCTCATAGACAATTTTTTTTTGTAGGACCAGGGATCGAACTCAGGCCCTCTGCTTGCAAGGTAGGCATGGTACCATTTGAGCTAAATCCCCAGCCCTATCTATTGAAGACAATTCTTTTTAAATTGATTTTATTGGTACATTTTATATACATGTTGTGATCACAATTGACATTGAGCATTTGTACCAATACATGATGCGACTTAATTTTCATTTTTTACCCATTCCCCTGCCCTCCAAAAATCCCCCATCCTTAATACATAAGCTTTGTCTCCTTTTTTTTAATCACCAGATTTTTTTCTTTCCCTTGAAAACAATTCTTTTTCTTTTTTTTTGAGACAGGGTCTCGCTTTGTAGTTCAGGCTGGCCCTCAGCTCACTATGTAGCCCAGGCAAGCCTCAAACTCAGCAATCCTCCTGTCTCTGCCTCCTGAGTGCTGGGATTACAGGCGTGAGCCACCACGCTCCGCACTGTGGTATGTGGTATTGATTGCTGGTGGGCATGAGTCACCATGCCAAGCATTTTATGTGGTTACTGGGGATTGAACTCAGGACCTTGTGCTTGCGAGGCAGGTGCTGGAACCACTGAACTAAATCTCTGGCCCTGAAAACAATTCTTGATGCAAAGTCTTCCATTAGTTTGGAAAGAGCTATTTTTCTGTACATTAAAATAGGCCAAACAGCAATTCTGTCATTTTCTGGGATCACAAGGTATAATTTTAACCAATTTTACTCCATTCTTTTAGAAACAGGGTCTCACTGTGTAGTTCAGCCTCAAACTCCTAGGGATCCTCCTGCCTCAGCCTCCAAAAAGTGTGGGGATTACAGTTGTGCACACCATAACTGGATACTCGTATTTTTCAGGATTAAAAGTTACTGAGGAAAAGTTAACCTTTTGGGTTTTTTAAGTTAAAACATTTTCAGCAAACACAGTAATATCTATTATGATTTAATACAATGAAACTCATCAAACAGTAGTTTACTTTAAAGGAACTTTAAAAATATCTTGGCAGGGGAGAAGTTCCTAATGTTTGACAATCGGTCTGAAGCAACTGAGACTGTTAGAAGGTAAGGTGAACCAAAGAGCCCAGGCCTCTGCCACATCCCAACTCAGCCACCAGGTACCACCCATGGACAAAGGTTCTAAATGCCTGTCTGCTCCAGGCAGCCTGTGGCTTTGACCCTGAGGAAGTAAAACATCCACCCTGAGAGAGGTAAAATACAGTCAGTGGCACCACCTGTCAAGATACAAGGCATGCCATTTCCCAAGGAGATGCTCAATATTCTGCCCAAGACGAGTGACTGGGGTAAGTTTTTTGGGTAGTAATATAGTCAATATTAATAATACAAGTAGACAGAAAATCAGATTTGCTTTGCGGTTCAACTAGGTAAAATTAATGAACTCTGTGGAATACTGAGTAATTAAGTAATGACATAGAGATGACAATTTCTGAAGAAAAGTCTATACACAAAACCAAGTAAATGCTAAAAACTGCTAAGGAATATCTAAACTATAAACTGGTTAATATAAACACTGAAAAAAACTTATACATTGTGCTTAATACTTTATGTAATTTTGAAGGCAAGGCTATAAGGGATTGTATGTATTTTTAAAATATGCATTCTTTTAAGACATCTACATAAGATGAATTAAAGTGGATGAGAAGTTTAAACCACGTGTGGTATATGGCTGTAATCTCAATTCTCAGGAGGCAGGAAGGTCACTCTGAGTTCAAGGCCAGCCTCAGCTATACAGTGAATTCAAGGCTAGCCTGAACTAGTACATAGTGAGAACCTGTCTCAAAAAAAAATAAAAGGTTAAGAAAAAAATTTCAGAACTTTTCATACAGCCTCTTCCAGTTTCAGACAGATAAAGGATCTTGTCCTAGTTCATACAGCTGTTTTAGTTATATATAAATATTCAACCAGCTGGCCCAATAACAAACAATGGCAGTGCTATGCAAGAGCAGATGTTTCAATTAAATAAAGCAGGGAAGGGAAGTTATAAGAATATACAGCTATTTACAAATTTCCAAAGACCAATGATCACTCTTATAGGTTATTTTTTACATGCAGGCCATATACTTTTTACCAATTCACAGAAAAACACCCTAGATTTTTCTCAAAATAACTCACTTTTAAAAATGGAAAATGTAGTTAGATCCCTGGTACAGCCAAAAAAAAGGGGGGAGATTTCTTTCTCTATATCTTCTAATGTGTTCATCTTATATTATGTTTTACCAATGAAAATTAATAATGAAATTTCAAAACAAGATTGAGGGGTATGCAAAGCATATGAAACACCAATGTAGCATACACTAAGACTGGGAACCTCTACCTTAACTATGTCTTTCTAGGCTGGGGAGTTAGCTCTGTGGTTCTGGCACCTGCCTTGCAAATGCACGGTCTTGAGTTTGATCCTCAGTACCAAAAAAAGCCCCCAAACCATGTCTTTTCAGTCAGCAAATACTAGTGCCAGAAAGAAATATTCATGACAATTAGTAAACTCCACAAAGGCTAGAGTTAGTTACTGTTTGAGGTCAGCACATTTTCAGAGCCATATATAAATATAAATATGCTTTTTAAAATTAGACACAGGTGCAAAGGTGCACCCTGGAAAAAATAACGGAGGCAGTGTGCTTGAGATTACTAAAGTAATCTCACCTGAGCCTCTTAAAGTTGTACCTGACTTACAGCAAAAATTTACATAGGTATTTTAATACTAGATGTCAACATTCCATGGCATTGATACAAGCTAAATCTAACTTTCCAGAGAAATATTTACCTAAATAAACAATAACTGACTGAACCAGAATGGAACACAGGGATGGAGAAACAAACTGAGTTTAAAAAACAGTATAAGCAAAAACTAACATTTGCAAAGAATAAGTTATGTGATAATGACATTCTTAACCTGGGAAATTTTTTTCTACGTTGCGGGGGTGATTTCTGCCAGAGACCAAAGCATTGGTCATGTTCCCCTTGGTAAACTATATACTCCAGACTTTGATTTGGTAAATCTTGCCTTGACATCGTGGTACCATTTATTAATGTTTCAATAAAACAGTAACAGCAATAAATTAATCTCTCAACTTGAATGACTGTATTTGAGATAAGATTATTTTGAAGCTTATGCTTTTTCAAGGACTTCATTTGAAATACATGAATTAACGTAAATAAATGAACTACATGTAAAGTATTATAAGAGCACACTTTCTACTGGCCTGCTGTACCTACACATCCATCACAAAAAGAAAGACTTTCTAGTATGCAACTTAATAGAATTCTCTCATTCACGTGAAGTTATGTTCTTCGCTGTATGAAAACTCATAAAAAACCCTCATATTCTGGGGTCTTAAGTTGTAATATACAAAAGTCTACATTACATTTTGCACAGTGGGTCAAATCCTATAGGAAAACGACTATGAAGGGAAAAAAATTCCTCTGGGTTATGCGTTTGTCTCTCTACGCAAGGCAGGAAAAAAGAACAGGAATGTGAGCCCCGGGCCGCAGCAGCTGTGCAGGAAGGGTGATGTGTAACCCGGGTGGAGGAGCTGCCGAGAAGAGAGTAAGTGTGCCCGGCGTGATTCTAAGGTTTCTTCTACAGGGGAACATGGGGAGGCAACGTCTAATTATGTTACAGGATTAATAAGAGGGCAAGTGATGACTGAATCTCTAAAGCTTAGCGTGATGGAACAGCTAAGAATGAATGAACGCCAGGTGGATATACCAGCGTGGGGAATGTGAGCCTCTGCAGGAGCGTTTCAAGGAAGGGAGCAGAAAACCCGAAGGAAGGGGCTGAACTTCTAGTGCCAAGAAGGAGGAGACGGTGAGGGGTGCGCGAGGGCACTGACCAGAGAGAACTCGGTGCCGGGCCAGTTGACTCGGAAAGGGACATCATCGCTGAGCGGGGGCAGCACGCGGCCGCCGCCGGACGCCTCCAAGAGGCCGCAGAGGACTAGCAATACCGGCCCCCCGGGTACCAGACTGCGCACGCCGCCGCCTCCTTCCTCCATCCTCCGCTGCCGCTTTCCCCAGCCGTGCTGCAGTCTCCTCCGCCCAGAGAGGAGACGACGAGGAGGAGGAGGAGGTGGAGGAGGAGGCGGCGGCGGCGGGACTATAAAGCGACCTAGGAGCGTGGACCCAACCGCCGCCACGTCTCCTTCCGGAGGGCCCGCCACGCCGCCCCGCCCCCTAGCCTGCGGCCACAGCTTCCGGGGCAGACGGCAGGTAAACATCCGGGGCCGCCGGCCTCCACCACCTCTTCCGGGACGGGCGGCAGGGAAACGCCCTCGCCGCGGCCTTCCGCAATCTCTTCCGGGGCAGGTGGCCTGTAAACATCCGGGGCCGTGGTGCCTTTCGCGCGTTTTCTCCGCTAGGTTGGCGCGGCTGGGCGGTAGGAGGTGGGCGCGGCTTTCCTGGCCCTGACTCCCGCAGACCGGCCTCGGACCAGCCTTTCGGCAGCCAGCGAGCTAGTGAGTCCGGTGCCTGCCGCCCGTGCGACTTTCCGTGAGTGAGGTGAGCGCGGGAGTAAGAGCGAGGGCTGCTGTCCGCGGGCGGGGGGAACTCCGGCGGCGGCGCTGAGAAGCGGAAGGCCGCAGCTCCGGTGGTCTGCCCGCTGCCGCCTTTCCTTCTGCTATACTCTTATCCTTTCCGGCCGTAACACCTCTCCGTTTCCTGCCGAAAGCTCCTCGTCTGCGGTCTAGGTAACTTCTGTCTCACGCCAGGCACATTGTTCAGCTTGCGTCGCGCTTGTTCTGGACGGGGAAACCTGCAGTCCCCAGGCAAAGCTCCTGGCAGCTGGACGTCCCAGCCCGCGCGGGCGGCCGTCCCTGGCTGCAGGTGTGTATTAAGGGAGAGCTGTGTAGTATCAGGGAAGCCGAGAAGTTTCCGTGAGTGAGGGTCAGACCAGGTGAATGTGAAATTAGAAAATTTTGTCACGTTTGACTGTGTTTCAAATCGAGTACTTTGGCTTTTCTCCTTTAAAAATTGTTCACTGGCCGGGGATTTAGCTTTGTGGTTCTGGCGTCTGCCTGACAAGTGCAAGGTCCCGAGGCCGATCCCCGGTACCACATATCACAATGCCGGGTTTGGTGGCATACGTCTGTAATCCCGCCACTTGAGAGGCAGAGGCAGGAGGATTGCTGGGAGTTCGAGGCTTGCCTGGGCTACAAAGTGGGTTCAGGGCCAACCTGGACTACAGAGGGAGACCTTGTCTCAAAACAAAAACAAAAACAACAAAAAAAACCACGTTGTCCGTTTAAGTCTCCAGAACACGAGATTGTGTTGTAGTGACCATAAACACCATGCTTTTCCTGGAAGGTTGGGCGGAGCCAGCCTAGACTGTCTGGCTAAGTGTAGTTAAGGACTGCTGGTTCTTCCCTAAATTTGAACCGGATCAGAAAGAATGTAATTTTTCATTTTTATGCGTAGTCCCTCATTTGCCCCCACTAGTTATTGAGCCCAGGGCTCCTTGAAAAGGATTTTGGAAGTAAAGGATTGTCCTGAATTTGTATTAACTCTTAAGTCATGGCCTAGAGAATGTTTTGAAAAAGTACTATTTAGTGGTCTCTTGACTTATTCTAATACAAATATGATACAGAATACAAGTTTTAAATTTCATTTACTTTAACTTTCTGATTTGTAGATTCTAGAGAAATTGTCCTTTGTTTGGCAAAGGTGCCTTTTCCTGCTAGTGAGGGAGTTATGTTCACTAATTTTTTTTTTTTTTTTTTGAGACAGGTTCTCGTTTGTAGTTCAGGCTGGTCCTGAGCTCACTATGTAACCCAGGCAAGCCTGGAACTCAGCAGTCCTCCTGCCTCTGCCTCCAGAGTGCTGGGATTACGGGCGTGAGCCACTAAGCCCGGCACTGTGGTATGTGGTATTGATTGCTGGTGGGCATGAGTCACCACCCCAGCATTGTATGTGGTTACCCAGATTGAACTCAGGGCCTTGAGCTGGCGAGGCAGGTGTTGGAACCACTGAGCTAAATCTCTGGCCCATGTTAACTAATTTTTAAATACCTGAAGCAGTGTAGTTCTAAGTAGAGATGAAGCAGTGGGACAGTTGTTTTTTTTTTTTTTTTTTTTTTT
>PVIC010037560.1:0-18032 GCA_004025085.1 Thryonomys swinderianus | reverse complement strand
GCTTGCTGTTCTTCCTCTAATACAATCTCTGCTTGACTTACTGGCTGCATCAATGTTTAGTGATTAAATAAAATGACAAAGGGAACTAGCTTCTCAATAGGAAATAGGGAAGTATTCTAAGAGACAAAGACTTGTGCCTTGAGAGCCTGGGCCAGTCTTTAGCATAAGAAACTTGCAGATTACCTGGGGAGAAGTTTTAAGAGCAGAGAGCACATTCCGGGAAGTTTTTAAGTACTCTCTGCCAAAGTTATCTTTATATTTTGAGTTCCTGTAGATTTAGATTCTAATCATGCTAAACCTATATGTTAACCACTAACTACATTGTCCATTAAAAGCCTTGCATGTAAGCACTGTAGTTAAAAATACTATAAAAGAGCACTAAAGAATAAACTCAGGGCCTGCTCAGTACTGACTGAGAGGTCCTCCCGAGCCCATTTTCCTGTCTTCTTTTCTTTTCTTAACCCGCGCCCCTCGACTTCACGACCCCGCTGTTTTGTCCGGCTGTCTCCGGCACGGGAGGCAGAGGCAGGAGGATTGCTGAGTTTGAGGCTTGCCTGGGTTACATAGTGAGCTCAGGGCCAGCCTGAACTACAAAGTGAGACCCTGTCTCAAAAAAAAGCGCTGGGCGTGGTAGATCACACCTGTAATCCCAGTACTCGGGAGGCAGAGACAGGAGGATAGCTGAGTTCAAGGCTTACCTGGACTACATAGTGAGCTCAGGGCCAGCCTGAACTACAAAGTGAGACCCTGTCTCAAAAAAAAAAAAGTAAAAAACAAGGAACCAGCTGCGTGTGGTGATGTAAGCCTATAATCTCAGTTCTGGGAGGCTGAGGCAAGGAGGACTGCTGCAAGTTCAAGGCCAACCTGAACTACACAGGGAGACTGTCAAAATGAAACAAGAGAAACTAGGGACACTTGAAATATAAAAGAGTAGAACACATTTTTATTACACAGCCTTTTATTTTTAAAAAAAAGTTTTTCACAGAATACATTTTCCTATTAGAAATTCCCACAATGAGAAATTAATTTATTACTTAGTTTTATATTTCAGGACAGATTATTTTAGAACAAGTAAAACACATTTGAGAATTAACTGTTTGGAATCTGAGATAGTCTGATACATCTGCAGGATCTCTTCCCTAAATATATCTTAAATTCAGAAGCTCTCCAAGCTTTCCTTCCCAGGATTCAGAAATCTGTAATGTGAGATATCACCATTTTCTACACTTGATCTTAGCCAAAAGGCCGAGAAGTGATATCACCATTTTCTAATTTTAAAATTTCTCTAGGACACAAACAGATGGGGACAATTCCAAAAATTGCACGTTATCTGATCTTCTGCAAAGGTCTTCATTTATGAACTAACAGTCTTTCCTTTATTATTATCTATTAGTCCCAGGAGAAATACAAAAAGTATGATCATGTATTGAGAGTAATAAAGCTGAATTCTCTTTAAAGAGGCTTGATAAATTAAAAGAAAAAAGCTTATATATAATGTTTAGTTGTACTCTGAATCTTCTGAGTTGGGCGACAATCCATTAACCAGCAAAACATAGTACTCAGTCTTCACTATTTCTTTGATGTAATTCCTCTCAAACCTTTTCCTCAAAATTAAACTCTGAAAATATCCATGCGATAAGGACCAATGGGCTTATCTGTTATTTTTTGCTTACTGTGAGCTGAACAGCATGACAGAGCAGAGGCAAAGAGGTATACAATCAATTCTTAAGGTCTCATGTTTCAAAGATCAGAGCTTCCAGAGCATGGCAACAGCTCTGCATATACCCACATCATGATAGTTGAAATAACAAAGCCCAGCAAAGGTTAAAGCTGAGAGTGCCAAAAGGCCTGCCTTGGCAGCTTTCTGTGACGCATCTCCGTGAACATAGTCGGTAACAACTTGTCCAAGTCCCCTAGAGGAAAAGAGAAAAAAATCACAGGACAAATTAAAAATATTAAGTGAAGTTAGAAAACTATACAGATTACATGGCTGCAAAAAAAGGCAGATTCGGCTAGGGATATAGCTCAGTGGTGCCATGCTTGCTGGCAAGCTCAAAGTCCTGAGTTTGTATCACTGGTACTGCCAAAAAAGAAACCTCCACAAAAAACATATTCAAAATGCAATGGCACTCCAATAATTGCTTCTTTAGGAGATTCTGTGTAGCCATTTTTTTTTTTTTTTTTTAGACAGGGTCTAGCTTTGAGTTCAGGCTGGCCCTGTGCTCACTATGTAGCCCAGGTAAGCCTGGAACTCAGCAATCCTGTCTCTGCCTCCCAAGTGTTGGGATTACAGGCGTGATCATTACTACCACGCTCGGCAAGAAATGTGATTTTTTTAAAAAGGTCACTCTGGTTACAGTGTACCAAAAATGGGAAAAAAAGGGGGTGAGGGGGCAAACAGAAGCAAAAAACTAGTTAGGAGGCAAGTAAAACGTCTTGGCAAGGATACTGGCTTAACCTAGACTTATGACCAAGGATATGCTGTCAAGCCACAATTCACATTATCCTCTTATTAAGGTTTGTGTTTAAATGTCCCCCCAAAGACTCAGGCAGATGAGGTGCGACTTTCTTTTTCAGAGGTAGCTGAACCTAGAATGTGTGATGCTGGGGTTAAAGATGTGTGATCACTAAATCACTACATATGAGTGACTGATTTAGCACTGCCCTAATCCCAGGAGTCAGACTAAGATAAAAGGAGCAGAAAGACATTAAACTTTATTGTCACTTTTGCTACCTTGTATGCGCCATGTTGTCTCTCCTCTGCAATGCCTGCTTGCCATCCCTGCCTTGGTGCCAGCCAGTCAATTTTGAACTGAAACCTCCACAAACTGTGAGCTAAATAAGCCCTTTCCCCTTTAACTTTGGGTATCAAGTATCTTGTCCTAACAACGACAGAAAAGTAACTAATGCAGCTCTGAAACTCATGGATTTGATGAAGGTAAAACAAGGAATATCTAGCAATGTGTGGTAGCACATGCTTGTATTCCCAGCTGAGGTCACTCAAGTTCAGGCCAGCCCAGGCAACTTAACGAGACTCTGTCTTAAAATTAAAAAATAGTTAAAATGGGCTAGGGGTATAGCACAGTGGGAAAGCACTTGTCTAGGATAAATGAGGATGAGCACTCAATCACCAGTACTGAAAAGAACAGAGAAGGTGAAGGTGGGGGAGCGTAGGCTGGTCCTACTATGCTGCTTGGGCTGGCCTCAAATTCTAGATCCTGTTGGCTCCTGATCAGCTAGGACTACAGCTATGAATCATGTAGATTGTCTAGAGTCTGTAGACCATTCTGTTAGTTTGAGAAAGATAAGGAGATAAAGAACGTTCAGAAGCACAATGTCTTGTTCTGTCTTAACACTGTAAGATCACTGGAGTTGCAGTATTAGTAAAAGACCTACCACTGGAATCAAAAATGACAGGTTTGGGCCGGAACAAGTTAAGAGCAGAAGGGAAATGCCATTAATTCAGATATGCAAGAGTAGAAGAGGAGCAGATCTGGGGAAAGCCCAGGAACTCAGTTGTATAAATGCTATATTCAGAACACCTACTAAATATAGAAATGAAGACCTCAACCCGGCAGGTGAATATGTAAGTCTGGGCATATGGCTATCTTGTTTATATTTAAGGTCTCCATAGGTCTTGAATATCTCCTTCAACTTACCCCTCATATACAATACACAAGACAAGCTCACAGGCTACATAACATTGCTATACTTGCCAGTGACTGTGGAGAGTGACAGCTGCAGCCAGGGAGTAGTCCATTGCAGAGCAAGGATTCAAATATGCAGCTGGAAGAAGGCCCAGGAGCAAAACACTGACTACTCTTTCACTAGTCCAGTGCAGAGATGCGGCCTTGGAACCAGCTACAAAAAAGACCAGATTTATGAAGAGTTGAGGGAAGACATACAAATCTCTCACATCCAATTTAACAAAAAATAACCTAAACTGACAGAAAGGTAAACAGTATAGATAAGATTTAACTCTATATTCTTTCTTTGAAATCTTTCAGTGCAAGGATGTCTCAAAATCTATATATACTAATAAGAAAACAGATCCACTTTACTTCTAGGCAAGAACATAGAGAAAAATCTCTTTGTGAAATGAAGCCAACCTTGGACTTCAGTGAAATACACAGATACCTTAAAAAATGTAAATTAGTGGGCCAGAGATTTAGCTCAGTGGTTCAGGTGCCTGCCTAGCAAGTGCGAGGTCCCTGGTTCAATCCCTGGTAAACACATACAATACCAGACCCGGTGACTCATGCCCACCAGCAATCAGTACCACATACCACAGTGCCAGGCCTGGTGGCTCACACCTGTAATCCCACCACTCAGGAGGCAGAGGTAGGAGGATTGCCTGGGCTACATAGTGAGCTCAGGGCCAGCCTGAACTACAAAGTGAGACCCTGTCTCAGAAAAAAAAAAAAAGTTAGTGATGCCTGATGAACTCCTGTAAAATAACACTTGTTTATTGATATTTTTTTTTGTTACTGTTTTTTGACAAAGGATCCTGCTATGTAGTTCAGGCTGACCTTGAACTCAATGTAGTCCAGGCGGGGCTCAAACTCATGGTGATTCACCTGCCTCAGTCTCCCAAGTGCTGGGATTATAGGCACATGATGCCATATCCAGCTTTTCTGACACCTTTTAATCTTTGAAAGTAATTAATATTACCCACCCCAAACAAAATTCAGCTAACTCAAAGAGAAGCAAAGGTCTGAGGTTAGCATTTAGGATCACAGTCCTTCTATCTTATCATTTACAAATGAGTTCAACACAAGTGAGACACAAGAAAATACAAACAAATAAAAAACTATATGAGTTTTAAATACTTCCTTGAGAGGGTATCTTTTTCTGGGGTTACACACTCCTTTGGAATCTAATAAAAACATGGAGTTTTTCCCAGAGAGTATCATAGAGGCACATATAAAAAAATGCATGTAGCCAGAGATGTGACTGAGCAGCACAGAACCCATCTGGCAAGTGTGACACCCTGAATTCAATTCCTGGTATTAGAAAAAATTTTTTTTTCTTCAGTGGTTTAGCTTAGTGGCACCTTGCCTGCCTGATAAGTGCAGAGTCCTAAGTTCAATCCCTAGTACTGGAAGGGAAAGAAAACAAAAAAGTCTGGCTCCTTTCCATTACCCAACTAAATACAAGTGATTTGACTATACTGAGGCAGCAATCCTACAGAGCTACTTTAAGAAAACTTTAAAAAGTTAGGCCCGAAGATTCTCCATGAATATAAATTGCACCATTTGACCATGCTGCCCCAATCTGCAAACCAGGTCTTCATTTGCCAGAGGTCTAAGTGAGAATCCAACCAAATCACAAGACCAAAATGGGACAGATTATCAGCTAAAGATGATAGAACACAGAAATCAGAGGGGTTGGAGAGAACGTACAGTGACGGCTTGGTGACAGGTGAATGTGCTGTGTTCCGCACAGCCCTGGAGAAAGTTGATCTTGGAGAAATGCTGAGACCTGAGCAGTTCTTCCCACTGGAGTTCGAAGGAACAGACCTGACGAAAGAAATACAAGCACCTCTTCTTTAATAGGATGGACTTTCTAAAGTGACAAAAAGCAAGCCATTTAGCCCTCATCTCATCTATAACATGAAGACAGCATTATTTCACTGAGTTACTATAAAGCTGAAGTAATCATCAAAGATGAAGAATCAATGAATCACTTATATAAAAGGGTCTTGCAGGGCCGGAGATTCAGCTCAGTGGTTCCGGAGGTGCCTCGCAAGCGTAAGGTCCTGAGTTTGATCACTGGTAACCACATACAATGCTGGGCATGGTGACTCACACCACAAGCAATCAATACCACATACCACAGTGCCGGGCATGGTGGCTCACGCCTGTAATCCCAGCACTCAGGAGGCAGAGACAGGAGGATTGCTGAGTTCAAGGCTTTCCTACGAATTTGCTCACTACATAGTGAGCTCAGGGCCAGCCTGAACTACAAAGTGAGGCCCTGTCTCAAAAAAAAAGAAAACAGGTCTTGTTTTTATTTATTAAATAAATGGTAACTTCTTTCTCTTTCCATCTATTCGTCTATTTATCTAATATTTACTAAATGTAAGACTATGTTTTGGGCCAGGAATTTAGCTCAGTGGTTCTGGCGCCTGCTCACAAGCACAAAGTCCTAAGTTTAATATCCAGTACCAAAAAAAAAAAAAGGCTGTGCTTGGCACCAGAGCAAGACTGAGTACTAAGTCTTTGCTCTCTCATGGAACTCAGTCCAGCTTGGAAAGTTCAACCATTACCTTCTTTTCCAAGACCAATGTCTCCACTTACTTACACCCTCTCCCCAGAGAATTGGAGACTGAACACACAGTGCACTGAGCTATGCCTCCTAGAGTTTTTATTTTGAGATAGGGTCCCACTAAATTGCCCAGTCTGGCCTGAAACATGTAATTCTTGTGCCACAACCTCCAGAGTAGCTGGGATTACAGGGATGTACTCTACTTGTACCACTGAACTACCCCTTTCTGTCTCATTTTGGATCCTGCCTCTTGGTTAAAAAATACAGCTAAGCTGACCCAGCCATATCATTTTTTAGGTGTGAGTTTATGAGCAACTACAAGTCTCTCTACAAGTCTCAATTTCCTCATTTGTATAAAGGAAATAACTGCACATACTTCACCATACTCTTTCTATAAAAAATTACATAATGCATGCAAGATGTTTAGCACACTTCTCAGAATGTTAAACGTACACAGACACAAAGAAGGTAATTTCTTATTTTTCCTTTAAATTATTCCTTCCCTTTGGCCATTTTCCCTCACATGATATAACACACTGAACCCTTCTCTTTACTCTACAGCATGGAAATAATGACCATCCATGTTTCTCTGCTCTTTCTTCCTTCTCTTTTCCTTATTTCTATAAAGTGCTGTCTGAAGTACTTCCTTACTTCCCATGCTTTAACAGAAACATTTTTACCAAAAATTTCCACATAGCCATGGCCAATACTTAAACCAACTGGCACTGGTTGCCCCTTCTTTTCCCTAACTTTGGAACTCTTCTTTTGTTTTTGAGACAGGATCTCACTCCGTAGTTCAGGCTGCCCTTGAGCTGTGGCAGTCCCCCAAGATCCTCCTGCCTGAGCCTCTGGAGTGCTGGGATTGCAGGTGTGTGCCACCACACCTGGCCAGAACTCTTTTTGGTTTTAATTCTCCTGAGTCTCTGCTCACAGTGTGTCAGTCTCCTGCATTCACAATTTTCCCCAGGATTCTTTATCTGCCCGTTTCTATCCTCAGTTCCTATGCCCACTCAAAGCCTTCTATTTACTCTCACAGTTTCACTTATTGCCTATAAGCTGGTGCTATCCACATCTGTGATTTCTACCCTGATAGCTCTCCAGTTCCAGTTTAATTGCCAGCTGGACTTTTCCAAGAGACACTCAGACTCTAATTATCAAATACTGAAATCAGGGCCTGGGGTTTAGCTCAGTGGCACCACGCCTGAATCACAAGCACAAAACCCTGAGTTCAATCCCTGGCACTGGAAGAAAACAAAACAAAAAACAAATAGGATCGAGCCGGAGGGTTAGCTCAGTGGTTCTGGCACCTGCCTCGCAAGCGCAAGGTCCTGAGTTGGACCCCAGTAACCACATATAATGCTGGGCGTGGAGACTCACGCCCACCAACCATCAACACCGCATACCACAATGCCGGGTGTGGTGGCTCACACCTGTAATCCCAGCACTCGCCTGTAATCCCAGCACTCGGGAGGCAGAGACAAGAGGATTGCTGAGTTTGCGGCGCTTTGCCTGGGCACCATAGTGAGCTCAGGGCCAGCCTGAACTACAAAGCAAGACCCTGTCTCAAAAAGCAAAAAAAAAACCCAAAACAAATAGGATCAACTAATCACAGACAAATACTGAAATCTTTAATTCATTTTTCTCATCCAAACTTTTTTCCCCCCATTTTATGTTTCTCACTTTAATGTCACTACCCCAGAAATCTGGGAGTGACAAAGGACTTTCTAAATTACATCACCAAATTAATTTACATATCCTACTAATACTTCCCAAAGCACTACCTTTTTCTTTTTATTTTTCAACCTCAGGATTTCACCTTGCCTAATACTACAACAAAGCAAATCTCCCTGACTTGAATCTGGGTCTGCTTGATCTTCCATCATAGTCACCCACTACACTGTTAGCATAAAGGCAAATTGGAAGTGCAGATTTATCAAGTTTTTGAATGGCTACCTTTTAGAATTCCTTAAGCCCAGGAGTTGTAGGCCAGTCTAGGCAACACAGTGAGATCCCATCTCAGAAAAACAACAAAACAAAGCAATGGCTACACTTCAATACCAATAAGTGTACAATGTTTTACCAAGATAAAGTTCTTTTGTAGGCAGGCAGTGGCAGTGACCTGAAATTACTGGGAGGCTGAGGCAGGAGGATCATATTGGTCAGGGCCAATCTAGGCATCTTAGCAAAATCATCTAAAACTGGGTGTGCTGGCACATGCACCAGCAACTGAGACGCTGAGGCTGGAGGATCAATGTAAATTCAAGGCCAGCCTGGGCTACACAGCTAGACTCAAAATGACTTTTTTTTTGAAACAGGGTCTCAAAAAAAAAAAAAAAAAAGAAAGAAAGACAGGGTCTTGCTTTGTAGTTCAGGCTGGCCCTCAACTCACTAAGTAGCCCAGGCAATCCTCGCACTCAGCAATCCTCCTGCCTCTGCCTCCCGAGTGCTGGGATGACAGGCGTGAGCCACCACACCCGGCACTGTGGTATGTGGTATTGATTGCTGCTGGGCGTGAGTCACCACGCCCAGCATTGTATGTGGTTACCAGAATCGAACGCAGGGCCTTGCGCTTGCAAGGCAGGCGCTGGAACCAATGAGCCAGATCTCCGGCCCGATAGAGTAATTCTTTCAAAACACACCTAAAATAGTCTTTGTTTTAGAATTTCCACAACTTATATACAGCAGAAGATTCTGCTTTATGTTAATTATGCATGCATGCATTTTCCTTAAAAAAAAAATGAAAGCTCTCTGCTGGCAAAAATCATCTTATAGTCATCTGTATCCTACCCTTACTACAGTGCCTGGCATAACACCGATGATCCCCATACTCATACGCAAACATACGAACCCAGGGAAAAGGGGCAAAACCAAGGACTGTACTGGGGCTGAAATCCTAATTCTCTTTCCCAATTCGCGGGTGGGGCGCATTCTAAAATCAGTAGTAAATGGTCAGAAAAACAAAAAGGATTATATAGTATCACTTCCAGAGGAAGCTTTCTTTCAAATTATCCTATCGTCACGTGACCCAAGAGCAGGAGAGATGTAGATTTGGGCCCATAGGCGATACCGGTCACTGTTGTGATTTGGGCAGGCACCTGGGCAGCTGAAAGGAAGAAAGGATTCCTCCGTTCTCAAGATGTCTCTAATCACCCGACGGACAAGTTCTCACTCCCAACCACTTTCCCTGCTAGAGGCTGCGTTAAGCACTTCCAGCGGACTGTACCCCTCACCTCGGGCTCCTTGGGTACCGCAGAGGGCACTCAGCCTCAAGATAGCCGCCATCTCGCTTTTGAAGTCTCAAGGTCGTCCACCAACCCGGAAGTGCAAATCCTACCCCAGGAAGACAAAAGAAAACGCAGGAAGGAAAGGCTAGGTGAGCCGGAAGTCAAAACGCGCCGCGCGCTTGTCGCGCATGCGTACTCCAGCTCTCCCGAAATCGTAACCTAAACCTTTTTCTGACAATGGCTGAACTTGGTGAGGTGGACGAAGCGGAGTTGAAGCGCCTGGTGGCGGCCGAACAGCAAAAGGCACAGTTCACTGCACAGGTGCTCGGACGAGGATTAGCTGTTGGGGTCATAGATAATGGAGAGTGAGATACAGGTCCCGACACTACGGGGCTCTCTGAAGGGGTAGTGAGACACTTTTCGCTGTGCGGTACTGGCACCCCTTGCATGAGACGAGACCTGGCTCTTCTGTTCTTGGTGGCCAGTGGTGCTCAGATGTCTGCTAAGCCATCGCAGCGTGAGAAGAACGAGAAGGCAAAGTGGGGGGGGGGGTTGGTCTACGCGCTTTCTAGGCTAGCATTCGCAGGATCTGGTCTGATCTGACCCTTGATAGGCCCAGCGCTTCTAGGGAAGACTCCCATCAAATGTGGTTTTGGTTTCGCCGAGGCCCATTGCCTCACTCGATTGTGGTAACAGTTCGCGACGATGCATTTAAAAACGAGTAGTACTAGAACATTTTTTGGAGAAAGGTGGGCTCTGAAGTAAACTGTGTACTTTTGGTTCAGGACAAGGGATGTTGAGTCCTTTAGGCATGTTCACCCCAGGCTTCTCTATTCCTGGCTGCGTGATCCTGAACTTTTAAACATACCCATCTTTTAAGAGTTCGGAATGAAGCCGGGCGTGGTGGCTCACGCCTGTCATCCCAGCACTCGGGAGGCAGAGACAGGATTGCTGAGTTCGAGGCTTGCCTGGGCTATAGGGAGCTCAGCGCTAGCCTGAACTACAAAGGGAGACCCTGTCTCAAAAAAAAAAAAAAAAAAAAGTTCGGAATGAAGCCGGGCCTGGTGGCTCACGCCTATAATTCCAGCACTCGGGCAGAGGGAATAGGATTGCTGAGTTCGAGGCTTGCCTGGGCTACAGTGAGCTTGGGACCAGCCTGAACTAATTACAAAGCGAGATCCTGTCTCAAAAAAAAAAGTTCAGAATGAATAGACTACCTACCAAAAGTAATCCCTCGGTAAATGGTTACTCGCTTTTTGTGAGAGTAGGAACTATGCAAGTTGTGTGGCAGGGACCCTCACTAGGAACCTTTGGATCCTGAATAGTCTGAACCTGTATGTGAATTTTTCTGGAGGAGGAATCCATGACCTTCAGCATTTTTTTTTTTTTTTTTTGGAGACAGGGTCTCACTTTGTAGTTCAGGCTAGCCCTGAGCTCACTATGGTGCCCAGGCAAGCTGGCGCGAACTCAGCAATCCTCCTGTCTCTGCCTCCCGAGTGCTGGGCAGTGTGGTATGCGGTGTTGATTGTTGGTGGGCGTGTCTCCACGCCCAGCATTTTATGTGGTAACCGGGGATCAAACTCAGGTCCTTGCGCTTGCGAGGCAGGCGCCGGAACCACTGAGCTAACCCTCCGGCCCTTTCAGCAGATTCTTAATTGTGTCCATGAACCCTAAAATGTTTAGAACATACTCTAGGTTCTAATGATGGTTTAAAGTGGTCTAAATTGGTACTATCTTCCTGGGTTTTTTTTTTTTTTTTTTTGAGACAGGGTCTCGCTTTGTAGTTCAGGCAGGCCCTGCGCTATGTAGCCCAGGCAAGCCTCGAACTCAGCAATCCTCCTGCCTCTGCCTCCTGAGTGCTGGGATTACAGGCGTGAGCCACCATGCCCGGCACTGTGGTATGTGGCATTGATTGCTGGTGGGTGTGAGTCTCCATGCCCAGCATTGTACGTGGTTACCGGGATCGAACTCAGGACCTTGCACTTGTGAGGCAGGTGCCGGAACCACTGAGCTAAATCTTCGGCCCTATCTTCCTGTTTTATATTGATGCTAGTTGTTCTAAGGCATTTACCAATTGTATGGAGGAGGATCTGAAGTGAAAATCCAAATTGATTCCATGTTAAGAGAATGGTTTATCAGGTCATGAAAAACAAGGAAATAAAAGGGACAAGGGCTGGCCATGATGGCACGTGTGGACACTGAGGCAGGAGATCATTTGAGTTCAAGACCAGCCTAGGATATGTAGGGTGTTCAAGGCCAGCCTGAACTATTTAACAAGACCCTGTCTCAAAAAAAAAAAAAAGAAAAGAAACCAATAAAATTAGGTCCATCTCCAGAACCCAGTGGTGACTAATTTTCTCTCCTTTTAGGTACATCATTTCATGGAGCTATGCTGGGATAAGTGTGTGGAGAAGCCAGGGAACCGCCTAGACTCTCGCACTGAAAATTGTCTCTCTAGCTGTGTGGACCGCTTCATTGACACTACTCTTGCCATCACCAGTCGGTTTGCCCAGATTGTACAAAAGGGAGGGCAATAGACCAACCTCTGGGAGAATGACAGAAGCAGCAAAGGACTTGTTATTAAGCAGATTGAAAGGCCACTGTGGGAAGTTGCCAACCCATTGTTAGGTCAGCATCAGTCTGTTGCCAAGTCTGTTGGTGCTAAAAAGTAACAGATCAAATGTACAAAACATTTATTTATTTGGAATTCAGAAATTCCAGGTTGTAACACGTCAGTTATTCAATAAATGAATTCTCCCGACTCCTTTAAAAAAAAAAATTCCATTTTAGGATTTAACACAGAGATCTCTGAAAGAATAATAGAAATAAATATGTTCCAAGGCTGTTAGTGGAAATGGGAGATCACAGGTTTTGAAGAGCCACCTTAAGCCAAGTTAAAGGACTTAAGAACCGTCAAAGCCTTAGCCTAATACATAGAAGAGAATTCAGGGTTAAGAAGGATGAAGAACAGAAAACAGCTTTATTGCTTTTACATGACCAAGAAATGTGGCAAAAAAAAAAAAAAAAGCAGAACATGTATTCCCTGGGGGAAAGATAAGCCTATTAGTATGGGAGGAGGGAAAGGTCAAGACCCAAACAGCTGCCTTCCTGGGTGTGCTTTATTCCACTGTCCCACTTTGCTGTATCTGTGCTAAAGAATCAGTACTTTTAGAGCATAAAAACAATGCTAAAAAATACATGGTAAAAATTTTCAACCAAGATTCCACTTGTTCAAGAAGGTTAAGAGGTAGTAAACTCTCTTCTTCCCATGGTAGGCCTCCACTTATCCCAAGGACAAAAATATGCACCAGAGAACACTGACAATCGAGTACCAAAGTATTAATGTCTCAAATAAATATCCCAAAAGGTAGCACCTGCTCAAAATGAAGGGATAAGGTACTTCTAGCCAACCATGTAATTTAAAACCAAGCACTTTATTAGAAATCTGTTCCAGAAAAAGAACTAAGTTAGAACTATTAAAATACCACTTCATGGAATGTCATCATAGTTGTATTCTATTGCTGGTGTCTCAAACTGTCAAACAGCCATGAAGTATTTTTTTACACATGAGGAAAGTAAGGCCAGGGAGGTTAACTTAACCTGCTCCAGAACTCTACCAATTATCGGCAGAATCAAGACTAGATATCTGGATTTCCAAGCTTTCTACTCAGCTCATGAACTTGACCACCCGGAAAAAAGTAACATTATGTCACTATCTTTTTCCCATAATGAAAAATTCACTTGTGTTCTACCAGCCTTCTTTCAGTGATATTTTGGTTTCTTAACACTATAGGGATCACAGTATAGCAAAAAGAAAGGATGGGGTCTCCACTTGGTACTTTAATCCAAGAGTAGACTAGAAAAAAGTGGGTATGTCCCTGAGAAGCTTGTTGCATTGGAACTGATTCAACTTAGTTTCAGGGAAAATATAAAATTAATGAATAGAATTAGAAATGAACAAGGACAAGAGAGCTGGGGATATAGCTCAGTGATAGAATACTTGTCTAGTACATGTAAGGCCCAGGGTTCAGTCCCCAGTACTGCCTGCCCCAAAGAAAAACATTTAGATTGCTGTTGCTCTGAATCATCATTCAGAACAGAATTAGCATAACTCCTATTTCTTCCCATGTAATTAATGTCACCTCTACAACTGCAAAAATAATTTCAAACACAAGTCCACTTAGGCAACATACAACAATGGAACTACAAAACCATTTACTGTCCAATTACCAGATTTTAGGACTATAAGGAAATTTGAGAAAACCTTAGTCCCTTTTAACAGTTATCTGGCTACTACCATGAAAGGAAAGTTTGTCCTTATGCTCATTTCCTCATTAAGTAAACTAGACCACAGCTGTGGAATCAGAAGGATCAAAGCACCAAGGCTGAAGACAAGTTAGTTTTGACACCTACAAAGCAGCATAGTGTTCCCTCGTCCAAACACTGCATCTGGTACTGCTTCCAATCCACCTCTTGATCCCAGCCCTTAATTTCCCCCAATTCAACATTCCAATAGGTGTACCCAGCTCAATATTGGATTTAGCTTTCTGGGTTCTTTAATTTGCTATATAGGTACTCTATACTAAGTGTGATTAATTGCAAAAAATAATCTCTTCAAGAAACCTTCATAACAAAATACCAGATTCCCTATTAACAAGAAAAGGGGATCAAGTTTAACAGGCCAAAATAGAAGACAAGGAGTCTGCTGAAATATGTATAGATGGCACAGAACAGATCTGACCTCAGACCCCCTGTGCTAAAGGAGTCACTAGCAGAAACTTCTAGGTGTAAGAGCTGTAAATATCCAGAGTCTAGTGGGAAACAAGGATGTTTCTTTCCCATTTAGTCATCCTCTGAGCTCTCAGCAGATCTCTCATCTGTTGCCACTTTCCAATTTGTGCGTTTGTTTGTCCTTTTTTGTATTTCACTGTTAGCTACAGGGATATGGACTTTTTCCTCTCTCTTTTTCCTTTTGGTTTTTTTAGTGTCTCTTTCTTCACTTTCTTCAGAACTACTGGATGCCGAATCATCTGACTCGGAAATATGACTTTCTGGCCCTAAAAATAAAACTGGTTTTTTGAGAGACTTTTTTCTGGATTTCTTCTTGCGCTTATGTGGCTGCTTCCTTTTCCTGGTACTAGAAGCACCAGTTGCTTCTGAGAATTCACTTGAGGAATCTGCTGTTACATCTACAGCTTCCTTCTTGCTTTTCTTCTGTTTTTTGTGTGACTTCTTTTTCTGCTTCTTTTTGTGGGACTTCTTTGACTTCTTATGTTTGCGAGATTCATGAGTAGATGATTGTATCTGAGGAGATGTTTTCTTCCCATTGGTAATATCTTGCTGATCACTACTAATAAAAAAGTAAAAAAAGAATCTTTTATGTAGAAATGTATTTACATTTTCATACTGTATATTCTAGACAGGAAATTATTAACCTCTGAATTATAAATCAAAACTTTGACATAGGGTTTACTACAAGATTTATCTTTTTCTGAGGTTTTCCCATTTAATCAATCTTTCTTCATATTTAAAATGAAGATAAAAATTCTAATCTGCCATAGTAAGTTATTATATAGAATACTAACCATTGGTCCCTTCTTACCAATGGTTTCAGTTACCCAGCGTTAACCAGTCTGAAAATATTGAATTGAAAATTCCAGAAATCATGCGTAAGTTTAAATTGCAATGTCATTCTGAGTAGTATCATGAAATTCCTCACTATCCCTTCTCTGTCCCATGTGGGACCTCAGTCATCCCTTTGCTCAGCTCTCTCCCCCTTAGTCATTTAGAAGCCATCAGGTTTATCAGAACCACCTGCATGATACAGCAGTGTTTGTGTTCAAATAACTGTTTTTTTTTACTAAATAGTGCTCTCAATATACAATTATGATACTGGCAATGCAGATATGCCAAAGAGAAGCCGTGGAAATGTTTCAAGTAAAAAGACACAAGTTTATCATAGGTATGTATGTACAGAAAAAAAACAGTGTAGAGGGGATTCAGTACCATCTGAAGTTTCAGGCATCCATTTGGGGGTCTTAAAAACCTATCCCAGGTAAATAAGGGAAATTATTACATGTAAAAACCAAATACAGGTATGCCAAACATCAATCAAGGAAAGGCTTAATAGGGACTACCTTCCAACTAAATCCATTATTTTGGGTCAGGGTCTCCCTATACTGCCTAGGCTGGACTCAAACTTCTGGACTCATGACCCTCCTGCCTCAGCCTCCTAAGAAATTGGCACTACAGGAGTATGGTACCACACCAGGTTTGAGCTACATATTCAGTGGCAGATAGCCTTTGGAAAGTTTGGAACATAATTTATAGTACAGATTTTGTACTAATTTACTTTCTTTTTTCAGGAAGACTATTTTCCTTACCTGTCTGTTTCAAACTCTTCAGGGTATAGCTCCTTATAACCACTGTGACCCCATCTGTAAGATGACACATTAGAAGTATTATTATAGTGATGCATATATTTTTGGAAATTAAAGTCAGAAAGATGTTGAAGTATATTATACAAAGACATACACACAGAACAAAGACAACAGGGACACGGTACACTCATGATAGTTCTGTAATAGCTACATTTTCTTTACTATACACTAACATTTCAGACAAAAGATTCTTCCATCTATTTGTAAGAGAATTTCCAATGCTCTTCTTTAAGAAATACTAAAGGGGGCCAGAGGGTTAGCTCAGTGGTTCCGGCGCCTGCCTCGCAAGCGCAAGGTCCTGAGTTCGATCCCCGGTAACCACATATAGTGCTGGGCGTAGAGACACGCCCACCAATAATCAACACCACATACCACAATGCCGGATGTGGTGGCTCACACCTGTAATCCCAGCACTCGGGAGGTAGAGACAGGAGGATTACTGAGTTCACGGTGGCTTGCCTGGGCACCATAGTGAACTCAGGGCCAGCCTGAGACCCTGTCTCCAAAAAAGCAAAAAAAGAAATACTAAAGGGGTGATGGAGATTTAGCTCAGTGGTTCCAGCGCCTGCTTCACAAGTGCAAGGTCCTGAGTTTAATCCTGGTAACCACATACAACAATGCTGGGCGTGGTGACTCATGCCCACCAGCAATCAATACCACATACCACAGTGCTGGGCGTGGTAGCTCATGCCTGTAATCCCAGCACTCGGGAAGCAGAGGCAGGAGGATTGCTGAGTTTGAGGCTTGCCTGGGTTACACAGTGAGCTCAGGGCTAGCCTGAACTACAAAGCAAGACCCTGTCTCAAAAAAAAAAGAAACACTAAAAGAATCATACTTTCTAACATGCTGTCTACAGTAGAACAATTGTTTTTGTAAAAATAATACAATAATTTAAAAATATTTACTGAAGTGGGATTCACATACCAAGATATTTGCCTTTTGTTTGTTTTTGAGAAGGCCTCTCTGCATACTTCAGGCTGGCCTTGACCTCACTATGTAGCCCAGGCTGGCCTTGAACTTTCAGTCATCCCCCGCCTCAACTTCCTGAGTGCTGGGATTACAGACATATGCCACCACATCCAGCTGCCCCTTTAGAATATATTATCTCATGAGCCAAATTAAATCTTAAAAAAAAAAGAGCCAAGGATTTTAGCTCAGTGGTGTCATGTCTGCCTTGCAAGCATAAAGTCATGAGTTTGAACCCTGATACTACAAAATCAAAAAATTTAAAAATTAAAAAGAATGCCTCTACCATATGGCATGCATTAATCTTGTTTTCTGTCTCAATAGACTCAATTATTCTAGACATACCACATAAACAGCAATATACATAACATGTAGTCTTTTGTGTCTGGCTTCTTTTATCTTGATAAAGTTTTCAAGATTTAACCTTGTTCTGGGATAGGAACTTGGCTCAATTTGGTACCATGCTTACCTCACAAGCACAAGGCACTGAATTCAATCATCAGTACCAAAGGAAAAAAAAATTTGGGCTGGAGGGTTAGCTCAGTGGTTCCAGCGCCTGCCTTGCAAGCGCAAGGTCCTGAGTTCGATCCTCAGTAACCACATATAATACTGGGTGTGGAGACTCACACCCACCAGCAATCAACACCAAATACCACAATGCCGGGCGTGGTGGCTCACGCCTGTCATCCCAGCACTCGGGAGGCAGAGACAAGAGGATTGCTGAGTTCGCGGCGGCTTGCCTGGGCACCATAGTGAGCTCAGGGCCAGCCTGAACTAAAAAGCGAGACCCTGTCTCAAAAAGCAAAAAAAAAAAAAAAAAAATTTAACCTTATTCTACCACTTATCCATACTTCATTCTTTCTACTGCCAAATAATATTCTATTGCATGACTATCTCACATTTTGTTCATCCATTCATCAGTACACAGATATGTGGACCCTTTTTTGCACAGCAGTAGGAATTGACTCCAGGGAATGCTAAAAGCTAGTAGCTTTTAGTTTAAGATTTTGTTTGAGGGCTGGAGGGTTAGCTCAGTGGTTCCGGCGCCTGCCTCGCAAGCGCAAGGTCCTGAGTTCGATCCCCAGTAACCACATATAATGCTGGGTGTGGAGACACGCCCACCAACAATCAACAC
>PVIC010037559.1:0-18029 GCA_004025085.1 Thryonomys swinderianus | reverse complement strand
TTTTTTTTTTTTTTTTTTGCAGTACCAGGGATCGAGCCCAGTACTTTGTGTTTGCCAGGCAGGCACAGTGCCACTGAGCTACATCCCCGGCCCACCTGCCCTTGAGATGTGTATTCGTGAGCCTGTGTCTGCACGTGTGTGTGTCTTCCACACAGGAAGGGTTTCCTTGGGGGCTGGAGCCGGCTCCGTGGGGTGCGGACCCCAGACCCAGGAGCAGCGGCTTCCCAAGGGGCGGACGCGCTTGTAGGGAGGCTCGGTACAGCCAGAGCCGGCCGAGAAAGGGCGGACCCACCCGAGGACCGCTCGGGCTTCACTGATGGTGGAACACGGTGATGCGTAATAAACAGATGGGACAAAGAAATGTCTCCTTCTGGGGACCG
The DNA here is from genome assembly GCA_004025085.1 of Thryonomys swinderianus. Lineage (NCBI taxonomy): Eukaryota > Metazoa > Chordata > Mammalia > Rodentia > Thryonomyidae > Thryonomys > Thryonomys swinderianus. The sequence goes on along the minus strand of PVIC010037559.1, from coordinate 17,649 downwards.
GAAGAGGAGCGGCCAGGCTGGGGGGAGTCCTTTGGGAAACTTGCCAAGGCGGTGGGAACAACACCCTGAGAAAGTGGTGGAGTCGGGTGGATTCACTGTATCTTTTTTTCTTCCAGTACTGGGGATTGAACCTGGGGCCTTCACAGCAAGCCACAACCCCGACTTTTTCTTTTTCTTTTTCTTTTTTTTTGCTTTTTGGAGACAGGGTCTCGCTTTGTAGTTCAGGCTGGCCCTTTCTTTTTCTTTTTTTATTTCGGGACGGGGTCTCCCTAAGTGCCTCAGGGGCCCAAGCTTGGCTCAGACTTACAGCTCTCCTGCCTCAGCCCCCCAGAGTGCTGGGTTTGCAGGCGTGCCTCCCCATCTGGGCTGTCTGTGTCCTCCAGCACTGGGAGCTTCTCGTGGGGGCTCCGAGGTAGTCTCTCTCGTCTCGGCACGGTGCCTGTAGCTGTTCAGGGTTCCCAGGACCTGCTCGAGGCTGCTGCTGCTCCCCTCACTGGAGTCTGCCGTCCCATGGATAATCCTCCCAGTTTCGAGGTGCAGAGCCACGTGGGACAGTGCCCAGCCAGAACCCACGCGCACACCCCTTCCACCCCCAGTGAGGACTAGTCCCTTCTAAACAGGAGGAGACAGGAAAGTCACCAGGATGAGCCCAGTGTCCCTAGCTGGCTCCTGGGAGCACAGCAGCCAGCAAGGACCAAGGAACCATCAACTCCTAAGGCTGTGTTCCTCCACACAACAGTAACTAGCCATCCCATCGCTGAAACACAATTCCCAACTCACACAGTGTAGGAAGAGAGGTTCCATCTGCCTTGTGGTTTCGGAAGACTCAGTCCATGGTCAGCAAACCTTAAAGCAGGGCCATCATGGCAGAAGAGCACAGCGGAGCCAAGCTGCTGAGTTCATGGCGCAGTCCAGAGGAGCGTGCTGCAGAGCAATGGGCCAGAATCCTCACACTGTGCTGGGATGGCCCTCACTGACCCACCCAGACACACCCACAAATGTGCTCCCTGTGCTATCCCCCCTCCTGGTGGATCCCAAACCCGGTCAAGGCAGCAGCACATAACCACCACATGGGATCACAGCAAGCCCTGTTCTAATTCCGTTTCCTTCCAGAACCGTGGGGCTGAGAGCAGCGTCCTCACCAGGCTCTCTTCCCCAACCACCTCCGGCACAAGGGGTCCTCCACCACCTTCCTGCTCACACACCAAGTGGGCACAGGCCCTAGGGTTTTCCCTCACACGTGCCTGACACAATCTGTCACTCTTGCCTCAGTTTCCTCATGGTTTATCCCCTCTCCCGTCACCCCAAACCAACACCTCCTCTTCAAAGGCCCCCAAGCCAACACCAGCACCACTGGCATCTAAACCCTTGCAGTGAGGTACAGACCCGGCCTTTCTCTGTGGCCCGGTCCGCTGGCAGCCCGGACTTTGCCTCTCTTCCCTTCCATGCAGCACACTGAGGAGGTGCTCAGCGTGTACTAAGTGCTCAGTGGACATGCACTGAAGGATGAGAACCAGGCTAGGTTTTCATGGGAAATTTCACCAAGGCAAGACACAGGAACCCTCAGCAATGTCTTCTCTAATAGTTGTCCTGGGACAGTAGAAAAAGGCACCTAGACGGGTGGGGGGAAGAAAGAGAGAGACAGAGAGAGAGAAAGAGAGAGAGAGAGAGAAAGAAGGAGGGAGGGAGGAGGGAGGGAGGGAAAAAGAAAGAAGGAGAGAGGGAGGAAGAGATGGAGGAAGGGAGGGAGGAAGGAAGGAAGGAAAGAAGAAAGACTTCTTAGACGTTAAACCAACTTACATAAACATTTCATCAAAATAAACACTCCTCTACTGAGCACTGCAAAGGTGGCTTGCTGATAGGCAGTATAACAAGTTGTTTTTTAAATGAAGACAGGCACTGAGTGCAGGGATTTGAATTGTAAGGAGAGGTCGAGGCGGGGCTCGAATCAGATGGATCTTAGAAGCAGAGAACACTTCAAAGGAAAGCGCAGCCGTGTGCGCACAGCATGAGTCTCTCTGCTGCGGCCCCCTGGGGTTTCATGGAGGGGGGAGGGCTGGGGAAGGAGGGCTGGGAGACACCAGAGCTGGGGTGCTCCTGGGGTTCGGGCCCCGGCTCCTCCATCTCTGCCTGCGTCTCAGACCACAGGCCTGTGGCCAGTGGTGAAAGAATAACAAACAAAATCTCCTGAGACCCACGCGGCACCGTCTGGCCGGGACCCCCTCACCAGAGCAGCCAGCCAGGTCTGCGCAGGGAGAAAGTATCATGGTTTCCGCGCAGGGCTCTGGATATCTGGGGCGGAGGCCACTGTGGCCTTGAAGACAACAAACAGGACAGCAGCCCCACAGATCCCTGCGTGCCCCTCTGTCCCAGCCCCACAGGGACTCTGGAGCTCCCAGGTCAGCCCAGCAGACACCATGGAGGGGGCTTTGACGGAGCAGCTGAGGGGTCTCAATCCCCAACACCCTGGGGAGGCCCTAAACGCAGAGGAACATGGGCCCCCAAACAGCAAGGGAGTGCACACAGGGGCCTGGTGTCCCCCTCAGGCAAGGTGTGGGACAGCGCCAGACTCTGGCATGTGCAGCACCCGGGCAAGGTGACAGCCTCTCACCTCCAAAGAACGTGTCCGGGGCTACTGAATGAGTGAGTTAGACGCCAGCTCCAGCAATGAGTGCCGGGCAGAGCAGAAGACACAGCAAGTAGAAGGTCTGCTTGTCTGCTTGTTTTTGTCGCTGTTGTTTTTATTTGTTTGTTTTTGAGACAGAGTCCTACAATGTCACCAAATTGCCCAGACCGGGCTCGACCTTGTTATCTTCCTACTTCACCCCAGTGCATCTCAAGAGGACGCAGAATTTCAGGTCATTGTCTTTTCTATTAGACTTTTCCTCACTGACTTCATCAGACTTCACTTTTTCGGCTGAAAGTCATCAGGGCGAGAAGCTACCACTGAGCCTCGGGTGGCCACACACGCTGTCCTTCAGCCACCCGCTGCATGAGGGGATTTAAACTCGAGGCCAGACTCACTGAAATGAAATTAAAAAGTTAGCTTTTTCATCATACCACCTGTACGTCAAGTGCTCAGTCACCCCCAGCACGTCCCACAGTTGCGTTCTCGTAGGTGGGGAGGGGCGCAGAGCAAGTCCCCAAAGACACAGTCCTGAATGTTGAAAGGGCAAAATCCCAAGAGCCTAACACCCCCCCAAATCATAACCTTGAAAGATTAAAATCCTGAATTCTGAAAAAGCAAATCCCACGAAAACGAAACTCACAGAGGACCCTCGAGGACCCTGGGCCCTGGAAAAGTCCCTGACCTCACACACAGCAGAGAAACTGCAGCTTGGCACGTGCCGCGTGTCTGCTTTGCACCTTCCAGCTGATGAGACTGTGGGAGGCGCTGATGGGTTCGGCCTCGCTGTCGGAAGAAGACCGGGTTACCTCCTGGTTCACCCAGAGTCGCACACCCAAGCGGGGAGGAAGGCACACACGCAGTGGCGCGGCCACTCGGTCCCCAGAGCCAGCCCTCCTCTGCTGGGCGGTGTGTGTGCATGTATGGAACGGCTCTCCCGAGACGGAAGTGCGGCATAGGCCCTGAGAACATTTAATAGGGAGGCTGAGGCAGGCGGATCATAAGTTGGATCCCAGCCCGAGCAGCTTAGCAAGATGCTGTCTCATTATGAAAAGTAAAAAAGAGGGTATGGGATGTAGCACAGTGCAAAGTTTCTGGCTCGATACCCAGCCCTGCAAAAGGCAGGAGGAACAATGTTTGTGTCCTTGCATAGCAAGTCCTAGAAGAACTTCAGAAGGAGCAACAGCACAGGGCAAATAAGGAGAGTATTATTCAAGGGTGTCACGCTCTAAAACAAACCAAAAGTAAATAAGCACATAAATATTCATTGCGATACAAGATTTCACACTATTGCTAGCGATGGGCCCAGTTGGTCAGCGCTCATTCACGCACAGCCTACCAGCGATTGCTCCGGAGCGGTCTGTGTCAGGCTGTGTCCAGACGTCCCCGCAAAGCCTCTCGCAGGTCATAGGGTGGGGCTGAATCTCGAGTATGCAGCGCTACGATTAACGGCCTGTGATTGCCAAAGCATGTGAGTGATTGACTTGGCACCGTCCCGATCTGGGCGGTCTGGATCGGATGAAAGGGGCAGAAAGATGCTACTAAGGGCGTGTTGACCTATTTCTTACACTGGCTTATCATGGTTCTATCCCAACGGCTGTCATTAGAGCACCTACAGGTTTACGCTTAGAGAAATGTGTCTGTTTTAATGTCCTGTTTTATTATATGAAGTGGCCTTAGGAAATGTTTGCTTGTATTTTTACTTTTCCCACATAAATACCCTTTAGAAAATATAAAGATATGTCTTTTGAGAAATTCTAAATTATGTCTTCCTGCGTTACATTTTCAGGGTTTTGATCTTTCAGAATTTTAGGCTTTAGAGGTTTTTCAACTTGAAGGTCTTTGATCTTTTGGGATTTCATCATGGAGAACGGTAGCATTTGGAATTGTGCCTCTTGGGATTAAGGCCCAAACTTGCGCTGAATGCTCTTCAGAACCTGGAGCCAGACAATTATTCATGAAATGCTGAAGACTTTGTTCTTCTTATTACTGTTGACAGGAAAGGAAAATACCCAACAGATTTTTCCACTATGAAATAAGACAGGTGTTTCCTTAAAATGATTACACTTCTGGCTGATGATTTAGCTCAAGTGGTACCCCACCAACCGTGGATGCACAAGGGCCAGAGTTCCATCCCCAATACCACAAAAAAAAAAATAAAAAAAGAATGATCACACTTCTGGCCCTCTCTTCCTTTAAGTGACAAGGAAGTTAGAAACTATCCTCAACCTTTCACAGTGTTACAACTCCAGGATCTATGTCTTTCTGCATTTATTCTAAGTATTACAGTTTGGGGTACTTTTTCCCGAGGCCACATTAATTAGTCAGCATTTATTGAATACTACTTGGGAGCATAAAGTATAAAAACAAGTACAAACCAAAAATAATATGACTTTTTTATTTTGTGTAAATATGAGTACTGCTTTGCTTTTTTAGTACTTCTTTCACATGGGAACTTCTTCAGGCTTCTGGGGTGTCGCCCAGCTCCTGAGACTCAAGCAGAGCCCTGGCTGAGATAGGCTCTGGGCAGCCATGGATGCTTCAGGTTTGCTGTTGGCACTGGCTCAAGAAGACAAGACCACCACGTCATTTGGAGGTTGTCTGTCCACTTCTACTCTTAAAATTTCCTTTGTGTTTCTCAGTCATTGGAGGATGGATTTAAATTTTCTCCAGGGTTCACACTGAAGTCCTGATCAGTCAAATGCCAAAGAACTTAGCTTTAAGAGGCCTTCTCATTCCTATTCGGGAGACATGGGCAAATTAGCTCTGATGTGCCACAGAATGACACTGGCTGATTTTAAAATCCTCTCCACCTCATGCCATACGCATCCCGTCTAATAGAATGCCAGGACATGGCCCGGATGGAGAGCTGCCCTGCCTAGATGTCTCTGTGGAGGGTGTGTGCATTTCATTCGTTAATAATAGCATCTTCCACAAAGCCCTGTACCCAGCCATCTGCTGGGCTGGGGATGTTTCATAATCAACCAGCAGAAGAGGAAGCTGGCATGAATGCAAAATGCTTCCATTCCATGTCTCTTCCTCTGTTTGGACTTCCTGGAGGCCACTGCAGGGACCATCTTAGTGGACTGAGTGTAGAATCTTCAGAAGAAGCTTGAAGCTACATCCCTAGCTACAGGCAGGTGCCCAGAACGACCTTTCTCACTGCTGGGAGAGGAGTACAAATTTCTTGAAGCTCCAAGCTCTTTTTTTCCCCCTTATTCAAAATGTTCACAAGTTATAACATCAATCTGGGCTGAACTCACTGTGCAGGACAAGAAAGCAAAAATAGAGCTAGTCCTAGCCCACAGAGAACATCCTGTCAGGCACTGCAAAGACAGCCTTGAGTCAGGCCAGGAAGGAGACTGAGGTGCAACAACACCTTTCTTTACTTTGCTATGGGTCAGATTGGGGGATCCCGGGTGCACAGTCCACAGCAGGCCCACTTCTGTCCAGAAGTGTAAGGGGTGAACCACAGCACAACTGGCTCCAGTTTTCTCTTTCTCCACCAAAGGTGTCTGCATAAAAATTGAATTTCTATTGAGAGTTTTCATTTGTTGATGATCATTCAATCCATTCTTATAGATAATTCTTAAGTCAATATAGCAAGCATTCATTAACATGATGTTGATGTTATGATATGTTCTTCATAAATGAATCTTTCAAGATTTATCTTTTATAGAAATAAAAATAACCGAAATAAAGATTGCCATTATCACACCTAGGCAATTATTATTCTCAGAGAGAAAATAAATAAACAATACATCTCTAACAGTAAGAATATGTTCTTTTTTTACTTTATTTTTGGCAGTATCGGAGATCAAACTCAGGCCCTTGTGCTTGCATGGTAGGCATGGTACCACTTGAGCTAAATCACCAGACACAGACATGTTCTTTTTTTGAAAGAAATAGTGACTAAACTTAAAGTTCCTGGAAATAAAAAAATCAGAATTGAAAAATGCAATGGAAGGGCTGGAAGACATTGTACAGAAAGCAGAGGGACAAATATAAAAGAAGAAAATTAGACAGTTGAGTTATATTAGACACTAGAGTCACTTACCAGAAAAGAGAGCAAGCGATATGAACAAGTCTCAGAGAGATAAGGTAGTATCCAGAATTACTATAATATATCCTGAAAGTCAATATATCAGAAAAGGATACATACATATATGTATGATTCAAAGACATGCCATGAGAGATTAAGAAACAGGCAACAAAAAATGCCTCTGAGAAAATCCAGGATTATACTTACAAGTAAGACTTCAAATATATAAACATAGTCAAAGAGCTAAAGAAATTATTTGCACTACTTATATCTTGATTGTCAATTTGGTTGAATCAAGAGACCCCTGAACTGGTGATTAGATTCTGAGGCACAACTCATGATCAGCCTAATGCCTTGGTGAGCTCACAGCTGCATGGGCTCATGGGAAAGGGAGCCTCCTGGTACAGAAGGAAGCCTGACCCTGGGGACTGTGCCCCGTCTCTGGCTTCCTCCCCTCGGGTTCTTCCTTTGTCATCCGGACCCAGCTTCCAGGAAGCGAGCAGCCCTGCCCTGCCGGGCTCTTCCCTGTCAAGCCGTCCACCATGATGCACCTACTTTGGAACCAGCCAACTCTGTTAAACTCGCTGAAATGGAGCAAAATGGAATTTCCTTTTCATTGTCAGGTTTGGAGTATTTTGTCCCACTAATGGGAAAGCTGACTAAGACACTGTGCTTAAAAAAATCAAAGGATATAATTTTGGCAAAGTTAAACCAAGCAGGACATCAACACAAAAGTAGGAACTATAAGAAGTCAGTCAAGGGAAATTCCTGGAGTAGAAAAATACACTAATTGAAAGGAAAAGTGCATAGGAAGGGATTAGCTACTAAAATGTAGTAACAGAAAAAAAGAACCAGTGACCCTGAAGATAGGATATAGAGATCACAGAATCTTGTGTTATTGTGTCTCTTTGTTGTAAGAATCTTTCTGCTTGATGTCTTATGCTGAGTAACTACTTTGAAGATAATGATACATGCTGTGTTAATTGTTGTCATTCTCTTGCTATTTTGTTATGAATTTTTTTTTGAGACAGGATCTCGCTTTGTAGTTCAGGCTGGCCCTGAGCTCACTATGTAGCCCAGGCAAGCCTCGAACTCTCAGCAGTCCTCCTGCCTCTGCCTCCTGAGTGCTGGGATTACAGGTGTAAGCCACCACACCCAGTATTGTGGTGTGTGGTACTGATTGCCGGTGGGCATGAGTCACATGCCCAGTTTGTTGAATGTGGTTACTGGGGATCAAACCAGGGACCCTGCAGTTGCTAGGCAGGTGCCGGAAGCACTGAGCTAAATCTCTGGCCCTGTTATGAATTTTTTTGAATAAATTAAAAAAGAAAATAAAACTATGCCGGCTGAGGGACAAAGGGAAAAAGAGCCACCACGCCCGTTATTATAATATGTGGTACCAGGGATCGAACTTGAACCTTGCACTTGCAAGGCAAACATCAGAACCACTGAATTAAATCCCCAGCCTGTGAAATTTATTCTTTATAAGAGACTCAAGAATATTCTGCGGTCTTCTGCCTGCCGCATGACACCCTGGTCACAGACCGAACTGTGAGGAAATGAATTCTGGAAGCCACTAATCTCAAGGATCTGGCAACAGCGGTGGGGCCGGGACAGAGGTCACTCTCTGGCCATGTCTCGTCAGCAGCTGAGTTCCTCACACCCAGCCTTCCGTGCCCTCTCCATGACACTCCAGAGATCCCGGGCTCACAGGATGGACCAACGTAACTTGTAATTTTTGCACTCCAAAAGTGCTAGCATAACATAGCATTTAAAGAATATTTAAGGAAAGGAAGCACAGAGGTGTTGAGGATGAAAGCTGGATTGCAGATCTGTACACAGCCAACGAATGGCCACGCTGAATTGGCCTGGCTGGGCATCTGGGCTCTCCTACCCTGGTTTATTTCACTAATACAATGTCCTTCAGTTCATTTTGCTGCAAAGGACAGCATTTCCTTCTTTATGGCTAAATAATATCACATTGCATACACATACCACATTTCCTTCACCTTCTTCTTAATGAGCACTTAGGTTGTTTACATACTTAGTTACATTACTAGTCATTTTTATTTCATCTTTTGAGAAATGTCTACCATTTAATCATTTTTAACTATCTTTAGGATTGGTTTTTCTTGCTTTTTTAAATTCTTGAGATCCAGTGCCGAGTTATTTTATGATATCTTTCAATTTGTAAGTAGATGCTTATTGCTATAATGCTTTTTCTGAGTACTGTTTTTGCTGTCACCCAAAGTTTTGCTTTGTTGTATTTCTATTTTCTTTTGCTTCATTTCTAAAATTTCCCTTTTGATTTCTTTAGTGATCTTTTGTTCATTCAAAAGCATACGGTTAAGACTCCATGTATTTATAAAATTCATTTGTAGAAGAAATCTTTCCATTGTTGCTAAATTCGAGTTTTGTCCCATGGCAGCAGAAAAGATACTTGATACGATATTGGTTTTTTAAATTGTTAAGACCATTATTTTGCAGTCTAATGTGTATTCTGTTCCCAGACAATATTCCAAGTGTCTATACAAAGAATATTGCCTTTGGCTCTTGTGTGAGTTGCTCCATAAAGGTCTGTTAGGACACTTAGTCCACAGCACATTGGCTGTTCCTTTGTAGATAACGCGTGTGACCCATTTGCCCATTTAGCAGGGTGCCAAGCCTCCCATTGTGGCTGTACTAACACCTTTCCTCTTGGATTTCCTAGTGTTCATTTGTAACAGTGGCTGCTGCGGCATTAGAAGCCTATACATATACAATTGTCCCACCTCCTTGTCGAACAGATCCCTGGATGATCATGCTGAGACTCCCTCTGCACGTTTTCGCAATTCTTGTCTTAAAGTCTATTTAGTCTGATACAAGTCTAGTGATTCCTCCTCACTTTGGTTTCCATTCACGTGTCGTATCTTTCCTTTTCAGTCTGCGTGCCTTCAGTGGTGGTGTGATCCTCTCATACACAAGAGTCATCGCTGGCGCTTTCGTTTCTAGCCGGCGAGGAAGCCTCTATCTCTTTACTGGGGAGTCCGGCCTGTTTCTATTGAAAATTATTGATAAAGCCTTGCTGCCATCTGTGTCCTTTTCTGCCCATCTTCGTGCTCCGGTGGGCTACCACACTGCCAGCGACGAGTGGCTTCCTCTCTCTGTGCGTCCCTGGCCCCCTGGCCGTCTGTCCTTCCATGTGCGTCCGTGGTGGTAGCGGGCCCCTCGCCCCTGGGCACGGGACTCCCATAAGCGCCTTATAAAGTTGGTCTCTGGTGAAGAGTTCCACCCGTTTTCCCTTGTCTTGAAAAGTCTCTTTCTCTGTCATTTTGAAGAATAGCTTTTCCGAATATAACATTCCCCTTGTAATTGTTTTATCTCCTAGTCTCGGCGTGTGTCACACACGCACACACACGCCCATGCACACACCGTCCGTGGCGGTTTCTGCTGAGCAGCGCGCTGCTGTTGGAGAGGGAGCGTCCTGACTCGCGAGCGGCAGCCGCCGCCTCCCGGCGCTGGGGCCCCTTCGCCCTGCGCTCGGACCGAAGGCTGAAGCGTGCCGCCGTGCGGGCTTTTCTGGTCTCGTCTGCTGGGGACCTCGGTGGCCCCTGGGCCTAGATGTCCACAGCTTTTCAAAAATCAGAGGAATTTTTGTCTATTATTTCATTGAGCAGGTTATTCTTATCGCCTCCTCTAGTCACTGCCTCCAAATATCCCCCAAATCAAATATCTGTTTAATGGTTTCCAAAGGGCTCAGAGGCTGTCGTCTTTGCTTTTTTATTTTTTTGTTTGACTGAAATACTTCAAAAGACCTCTTTTCCAGTGTGGATGTTCTTTCTTCTGCTTCATCTGCTCTGTTCTTGAGGCTTTTGACTGTATTTTTATTTGGCTTACCGAATTCAGAGCCATGACCTCTGTTTCATTCTTTTTTATGGTCCCTATTTCTTTGCTGAATTTGTGATTTCTATCATGTTTTCCCGATTCCACTGAATTGTTTGTCAGTGTTCTCCTCTGCTTGGAGAATTTCTTTATGATCTTTATTTTAAATCCTGTATCAGGGTTTTGCGGATAACTTATTTTTCTTGCGTTCCGTGTCTGGAGTTCTTCTGTCTCTTTGGGGGCGCCCTTATTTCACCCTTGTTCCCTTCTTCCCTCACACTGCCTTGGATTCTGCGCTGAGATCATGCGTGTGCTGGGTACATGGTGCGTGTAGCGGGAAAGGGCCTTCCCCTGAGGAGGCGCCTGAAGATGCCAGCTAGGTAAGCCGTGTTTGCCTTGTGTCTTTCGGGTCCCCAAGAGTCTCCCAGTTGCTTCCTCAGCTATGTGTGCGTGTGTGACACACGCTGAGACTAGGAGATAAAACAATTACAAGGGGAATGTTATGTTCGGAAAAGCTATTCTTCAAAATGACAGAGAAAGAGACTTTTCAAGTGTGGGGGCCTATGCCGAAGCGGGAGAACCCTCTGTCTCTAGGGCTCACGTGGGGAGCCCCCCTTAGCCCAGGGGGTGTGGGAGCAGGCGTGGAATACTTGATGAACCTTTAAAGACGTAAGGGCAAAAGCATGTCCCGGCCAATCCCCCACCCCACCCCCACCCCCCGCCTAGCACCCACCGCCTTCCACCCCGCTTGGCGTCCCCGCAGCAGCCCCGGAGCCCCCTTTCCTGAGTGTCTTCACGCAGCGTGATCAAAACCGCGGTGAACCCTGCTGCCCAGGGCCACCCAGCAGAAAGGCGGCCATAGAAACGCGGCTGTGTCCTCAGCCAGCTGAGTCCCCGGACCTGGCACCGCGGACTTCTGGCTCTATCTCAAAATCAGAATGGCCACAAAAGGGAAATGTTGTGAATCCATTCAGGACATGGAGGCAGCCAGGACAGCACAACTGCAATCCCCAGAAAGAGGACTCCAGAGCTGCTGCAGGAAGTGGCCGGGACCATGGAGGGCGCTCAAAGCAAAGGGGAAATTTCCAGAGAGATTCATGGCAACATGTCCTTTACTGTGATCAATTTTTTTGTTCGTTTGTTTGTTTGTTTTGAGACAGGGTCTCGCTTTGTAGTTCAGGCTGGCTCTGAGCTCACTATGGAGCCCGGGCAAGCCTGGAACTCAGCAATCCTCCTGTCTCTGCCTCCTGAGTGCTGGGATGACAGGCGCGAGCACCACACCTGGCTACTGTGATCAATTTTAAAACACAAACATTTGTTGCATTTCGGGGTCATAGGGGCACCCACCTTTTGGCCCCACCAGAGTGAGAGGTAGGATGGACACTTCTGCAGCCCTAGCAACGTGGCTTCGGTCCAACACAGCTGGGGTAACAGGGGCCTGTCTGTGAGCTTGTGGCGAGGGTGGTACAGCGTGGAATGTGTGCCTGGGCCCAGCACATGCAGGCAACAGGTGCTCTGGGTCCAGCTGCAAGAGGCGGACAGCAGGGGCTGAGGTCCTCAGATGCCCTGCCGCTCAGCCACTACATGGCTCATGAGGACGTGGTGACACGTGAGAGGGTCCTGAACGCACCCAGCACACAGACACTGCCATTTCCCCGAGGCCAGACGTGCCAGCCTCCCGTCTGATCACTGCACGATTATGCATGTACTGAGGTGCGGCCCCCGCTGTCCACACTGACGTGCAATTACTATGCAATGACCACAAAAAAACCGGGTGTAGTGGCTCACGCCTGTAATCCCAGCACTTGGGAGGCAGAGGCAGGAGGATTGCTGAGTTCGAGGCTTGCCTGGGCTACATAGTGAGCTCAGGGCCAGCCTGAACTACAAAGCAAGACCCTGTTTCAAAAAAAAATCAATACACAGAAAACTAAGGAACTGAACAGAATACAGAGGGAAAGGAAGGAAGGAAAAGGAAAAGTGAGAAAGGAAGGAAAAAATGGAAACAGGACTTTTGTAAATAAGGAAGAGGTGTTAGAGGGAGGAGAGGGAAACAGGAAAAAGGAAAAAAGATGCATCACAAAAAGGTACAAATTCCCTATGGTGAATGTGATCGTTATTTAGCTCTAAATTGTACCAATGAAACTGAAAATTATTTTAGAAAACCAATACAGTAAAAAAAATAATAATAATACAGAGATTCAATTGGCCAATTGCATTTGTGGATTCCACATCTACAGATTCTACCAATCTTGGAAAATATTTGAAAAACAGAGACATTAGTCTTGTCAGTATTCCTGAAGCAAGACAGTATAACTATTTACATTATATTTATGACAATAGGTAAGATAGGTAACAGATGCCTTAAAGTATAGGGGAGGGTGTGGATAGGTTATGTGAAAATGCTACATTGTGTTATATGAAGAACTTGACCCTATGCAAATTTTGGTTTTTGCAGATGGTCCTGGAACCACCTTCCGGAAGATGCCAGGGGATGGCTGTAGCCCATCTCAAATCAAGAGTAAACGTTCCCAGACACTTGGAAATTTATAGAGTCCATAAGTCACTGAGAAGTAGCCATCACCTGTTGAACAAGGCCTGTGAGGATGTCTGTAGAGATCACATTTCTTTAACCCCATAGCAAGCCTGTGCAGAGTCTGACCTTACCACAGGAGATCAAGGTCATAGGGAGAGTGAACAGAAGTGAGGATTTGAACTCAGTCCCTCACTGTCTGCCAAAGTCTGCAGGCAGCAGTGCAAAGTAGCTAAGAACAATGTCTCCAAATCCAGGAAGCTTGATCTCAGTTCCGCCTCTGCGACCGGCCGGCCAGCTGACCTCGGCAGGGAGCCCCTTCAGCCACGCCGTCCTGGCTGCCTCCCTGTCCTGGATCAGTCCAGAACTCTGACTGTTCCCAGGCGTTCTGACTGGGGGAAAGAGCCGGAGTCACCAGTCCTGGGTCCCGTGACGAAGGTGGCTGAGCACAGAGCGTCGTGTCTTTACGAGCTGCCCTTGTGCTGCATGGAGCTCAGACACGGGGATCTTTTATCACACCCCACAAAGACCCGCGGGAAAAAGGACTCCGAGCTGCTGCAGAAAGTGGAAAGAATGACGGACAATGTGTCTGGAGGGAGCGGAGGGCTTGGGGAGGACCAGCGGCAATCTCTCTCTTACCATAAGGCTTTTTAGAATGTAAACGTTCACCCTATATTCTGAGCACCCCGTGCGTAGAGTCCTGCACCACGCAGGGATCCTATGGTTAAACGGGCCCCGTGTACAGAGACGCCCGGTCAGAGGGTGTGGATCAGCCCGTGATGGCGCCGCCTCTCAGTTCCTGTGAACGCGCGCTGTGGTGTTCTCAAGTCCCCCGCGGTGCAGCCCTCAGGATCGACCTGCCTTTAAGTGAGGGATGAGCACCGTGGACTTCTCTGCTGTGACACGTCCCATGGTTGATGCACAGCGTGGACGTGCAGGATGCGGAGGACCCCGGTCCCAGGCAGCGAGGAGCAGGCCCGCCCCGCTTCGCCGCGCCGCTCAGGACGGCGCCTGAGGTCGGCTGAGGCGCTGCCTACTCCTGGAATCGTGGGGTCGTTGGCCTCTGCAGGGAAGCGAAGCCCTAGGAAGAGATGCCACAGATTTGGAGGCCTGATGCGGCCGGTGCTGCCGTCGCCCCGTCCGCCTTGGACATTCGCGGTCAGGACCCCTGCAGCATACCCCTATCTTCAGCCAGAAATAAGGCCCACCTGATGTCCAGGCATCACCAAGGGCGAGTCTTCTTTCTCTATTTTCCAGTCACTTAAAAATGTTCCTTTTTGACGCTGCTAGCGTTTGACTCATTCCATTTGTCCACGAGAGCAATGCCCTCAGGGTAGGCACGGGCCACTGGGCAGGCAGAGCAGGGTGACTCGCCAAGGGACAAGGGCTGGAGAGGCTCCAGGGTGCAGGGCAGAGGGGCCGGAACCCGCCTGAGAGGCTGCTTCCGAGAAGCAACAAAGGCAGAAGACCTAGCAGGTGCCCGGCTCTTCTGTGATGGGGATTTGTCCTGACACATTAGTCTCTGTAACAGGCCACTCAGCTTTTTTTTTTTTTTTTAATTGTTTTTGAGACAGGATCTCACTTTGTAGCTCAGGCTGGCCCTGAGCTCACTGTGTAGCCCAGGCAAGCCTCGAACTCTCAGCAGTCCTCCTGCCTCTGCCTCCCGAGTGCTGGGATGACAGGCATGAGCCACCACGCCTGGCATTAAGATATACGTTACTGGGGATCTAACTCAGGACCTTGTGTTTGCCAAGCAGGTGCCAGAACCACTGAACTAAATCCCTGGACTGGCCACTAAGTTTTAATGAAGGCAACATACTCACTTCCCCTCCGTGGAAATCACCTGGACCAACTTGGTGTTGACTGTTCCTGCACAAAAGGGATCTTCCAGGCTGAGACAGCAGCCTCAGGAAAACAGATCATATTCCTGTCCCCCTACCCCCTGAGCTCTTGTAACAACCACTGGTGCCCGGAATTCCTTAATTAGTGTTTCATTTCTGCACCGTGAATGTCCTCTGGCTGGTGGGCTGCACTTATACCTGGAAGAGATGGCACAATAAGCTTCCGTCAGCTCACGGACGGATTGGTAGAAAAGTGGGTCTTCCTGGGAAACGAAGCTCTGAGTGCAGAATAAAAGAGGGAAACACCACACAGGGACAAGAGGTTCAAGGTCAGGCTTGGGGTCCGCGGAATCAAACCTCACCGCTCTGTTTAGCTTCCCGATCATTATTCTGGGCCTCAGTTTTCATAGTAGAGGGAATTTTTCAGAGGTTACTAGTGAGTTGTAGGTGAACATACTGCATGGTGGATTTGTTATCTTTAAAACACAGCCATACTTTCTATAAAACTGGGGTTGAAGGCGGATGTAATACAAATTTAACCCCCTATGTACGTGCATCCATCAATTCAATACTCATGACTTTCACACACAGGTCACAGTACTCCTATTTGGACATGCCATCGAGATTTCTTGATTTTTATTTTAAATGATAAAATGTTTCAGCTTCCACATTATGGAACACGAGAGATTTGCACCCGGTCTTAATCTAAATTGATCATGAAAATCATTTTCTAACTCACCCATCGTTACACAGCGTCCAGCGATCTCACTCTTTGCAGGACAGAAGTCCCCCTGCCCCTTGAGAAGTCCGGCTCCATGATGGGGGGAGGGGCAGGCGAAGAGCTGAAAGCGGCTTCCGTCCGACTCAGAATCACAGCGCTCTGAAAGCCACGAGCGGCCACGTCACTGTCCTTGCAGAAGCAGAGGGCGAGGGGTTCGCACCTCCAGGCCCAGCCCTGCCCGGGCTTCTTACGCGCAGCCTGGCAGTGTGCTGACACCCACCGTGGGCACGCTCACGCCGCCCACAATCCTCGGATTTTCCCCGTGAGATCCATGCCCGTGGCGCCAATCCTGCTTGAACTGCGTGTCTACAGGGGAAGCCCGGAGGGTCGGACTTTCGCCTCCCGCCGGCCTCACTCTCCGCAGCTCTGTGGGCTCCGGGAAGGGCCGGGCGGCCTCCGGGACTCAGCAGCAGACGGGCTGGCACGGCCTGGAGCTGTCGGTCAGCCGCAGCCTCGCAAGGCCTGCTTTTGGTATGACTTTAAAATTTGGTTTAAGACCTTGAGTTCAAATTTAAGAATCCCGCCATTCATATCTGCATACTTCCATTTTAGTGATAATTTTAAAAATTTGCTCTAAATCAGGCGGCCCTCACTGAAGTTAGGTTCATGTTATTTTGTAGGGACATAAGCTCAAATACGTGAGGCTGACTAGAAATGGAGCCACAGATGGGGTCTGGAAAATAATATTTGGTTTTGGCTAATCTGTCCTATTCTTTGTACTTTCCTTTGTATTGAAGTTAATATTCGTTTTCTTCCATAGTATGTAACTGAGTTCACTTTTAATGCTGTAGTTCACGTGATGTTATAATACATGCTATCATGTTGATTTATAAATTTAACTTCTAAGCTTTTAAAGAATTGTGCACAGTTGTGTTTCTTAGGGCTTGTACGCACTTTCAGCGGCATGCAAACAGATGACTTCTGGCACTGTGTTAACTCGATTATAATCAATATAGATAAAGAAGATGTGGGGTTTTTTTATAAAATGGAGTACTACTCTACCATAAAGAAAGATGAGATTGGATCATTTATACTCAAATGGACGTACCTTCAGGATATACTCATGAGTGAAATAAATAGGTCGCAGATGTGTAAATATCGTATATTTTCTCTGGTATGAGAAACTGAAGTTATAAATGTGCTCTAGAATGCATGATTGATATTGTGAAATAGTAAATATTCAAAGGGTTATGGAGCTTAGGGGTAAATAATGAAGAAAGAAAAAAATTGATGGTAAAAAAAGGAAACAATGCTTGTGTATATAGGGGTGGGGAGGTAGGGTGGGGAGGGGAGAGGGAAAAATGAGAATTAAGGTGTGTCATATACTGGTACAAATTCTCAATGTGGAGTGTAATTGTGATGTGTATATATAAGGGACCAATACAATGTACCAATAAAAAATACAAAAAAAGATATGTAAGAAAGCAAGCACAGGTATTCCTGCGGGAGGATGGGGTCTTCATAATGACGAAGACCATTCATTGTACAGTAGAGACAATGGTGATATTGACAACAATGACATATTCAGGGCAAACTGATATGCAAATGAGCACGATGCCCATTATTATTATTGGTCCCTTATATATACACATCACAATTACACTCCACATTGAGAATTTGTACCAGTATATGACACACGAGATCTGAGTCGTCACAGGCGCCGGCAAACACCACAGCCTCTCAGAACTAAGCTGCCCTGAGCACCACGGCGGCTCCCCCGGGGCCAGAACGGCGCTGATGCTAAAGCAGCTAGAGATGGCGCTCAGCCAGCGGGGTGCTTGGCTCTCAGTAAAGGCAGGCTCTGCCAGCATGTCCTCTCTTGGGGTCCGAGCGTCCAAGGGCCAGGTTCCGACCCACACCACCCTCCTGGGTGGAACTGTCTTTCCACTCTTACTGTTTGTAAAACTTACCTTTTCCCCGAGTGAGTGTTGGTCCACAGAGAAATGTGGGCTTCCCGGTTTGTCACTT
>PVIC010037557.1:0-18016 GCA_004025085.1 Thryonomys swinderianus | reverse complement strand
TTATTCATTTTAAAGATGAGTAGACTATTTCTAATAGCATTGTGTTTGAAAGGTAGCTCAGTGTGGTATTCGAGGCCCTAATGAACCACGAATGTAATTCCAATACTTCATTATTGCCTGTGTCAAGAGTAATTTGATTTTCACCCTGGAATGTTCCCACATAGCTTGTCTCTGTATCTATTTGCTGTGGGAACTCCAGGTAATGGAGGAAATGCACTGGCTGGTCCTACGAGACAGCTGAGGACAGAGGCCTCTCTGAGATGCCCGTAAGCCCTCTGGATTAATTCTGCAGATGTCTGACATCTGGAGTGGAATGATGGAGTCTGTTCATATCAGCTTGCCTGGCTGGGGAGCCGCCCTGAGGATCTGAGCGTGTGTACGTGAGTTGTAGAACATGGCCTCAGGGCCTGCATTTGTGCCTCAGCCACATCCTGTCGCCGCTCCCCTGCTCTGCATCCTGACTACGTGAACTGAACAGCTCTTCCCCACACCCTCCACCGTGATGTGTTTGCCTTTGAGCCAGATGACCATGGACTGACTCGCCATAACACATGAGTCAGATTCGGTGTCCTGTCCTTGAAGTTAGTGTAAGGGTCATTGTTGTGTCCCGCAGTGGACAGATGATGAGTATAAAAGGCAGCACGTGACCTCTCTACTTTCAGAGGGGCTCCTGATGAGGTTATGCTCCTCAAACAGTGAAATGCAGCAGACACAGGGAACACAGCTCGACAGCACTTTGTGGAAATAGTAGTCTCGGTCAGTTGATGTCATAAAACAAAGGCATTTTTAAATCTTAAATCTAAATTTTACACGGGCTTGTGACAGCTCAATCCTGGAAACAACCCAAATGCCCATCAACTGGAGACTGGATAAAGAAGATGTGGTTTTCCTGTAAAATGGAATATTACTCTGCCTTAAAGAATGATAAGTTTGAGCCATTTATTATCAAATGGACATACCTTCAGGACATACTCATAAGTGCAATAAATAGTTCACATATGTATAAATATCATATCTGTTCTCTGGTATGAGAAACTGAAGATGTTAATGAGTTCTAGAATATATGATGGATATTGTGAAATAGAAAATATTCAAAGGGAAATGTGGTGGAGGGGTGAATAATAAGGGGTAAAGAAAAAAATGTGATGGTAATAAGAAAGGGAAACAAAGCTTGTGTATTTAGGGAGTAGAGGGTTGTGGAGTGGGTAGGGGAATGGAAAAAATGAGAATTAAATCATATCATATACTGGTACAAATTCCCAATATTGAGTGTGTTCATGATGTATATATACAATGTACCAATAAAGATAAAAATAAATAAATAAATAAGAAATAAATAGCACACACACACAAAACTCAAAAAACAAAAACTAAATTTTACAGCTACATGTATTTATCATCTCATTATTTAACTCCCCAGAACCATTTTTCTCAGTGTAATCTCCATCTCCAGGCCCAACCCCAGCATGGGTGACCTTGAAATGGCTTTGGAGGACAAACTCCAAGAGGGCATGGGGGGGGCGGATCTTTCTGTGGGAGCAGAAAACAGGGAATAATACATCTTCTTTCTGAACTTGTCTCCAAGACCCAGTGTGTGGTGAGCCCCTCTGACCGGCCAGTCTTCAGAAATGTGCACGGTCAAATTATAGGATGTAAAAGACCACTGTCATTTTCCTCTCGGGGTTTATTATTCCTATGTCCTCAGCGCAAGCCGGTCATTTCTAGACACTCACGCCCCTGGGAACATATGCTCAAGAGGGAAGGTGGCTTCTGTTCCCTGGGAGTTCCGTGTGGCAAATGCAGCTGAGGATTCCAAGCACTCTTTGAAAGCGATTTGGGCTTTAGAAGACAGTTTTAATTAAAGTTTTCTAGACAGGAGGCGGAAAAATAAGATTGACTAGACTGAATATAACCTGCATAGAGAGGTGGGGAAAAAAAAGAAATAAAAGAAAAAACATCCATGTGGGGATGGAGAGTTATGCTACGTGTTTTAAGGAAACAAATCAATATGGAGTCCACAAACAAAGCACAAGCCCCGGAAAGATGAAGTTAAAAATATCACATCAGGCGGCTTGAGGCAGGAGTTTGTGTGAAAAACATGTCTTTATTGCCTTCCAAATTCACTTTAACAAGAGATTTTTTTTTTTTTTTTTTTTTGCTGAAGGACAACGCTGATTATTGTCCTGTGGTTTTTCAATTAATAAGTTCACAGTTAACAGTTTTTAAGTACACAGAATCATGTAAATTTCCATATCACAGCAGCTAATTTATTTGTTTATTGTAGTATCACAGGCACCGCATGAGTCTGGGTTTGAAATCAATTCCACGGAAAGCAGATGAGTTTTATAGGGGAGACAGTATGGAATGGAGACCCTGTGAACGCGAGCAGATTCCAGGAGCACCGAGTAAGGGTTGTCGAGGTGGACAGACAGCGAGCTTTGGATGTCCTTTTCTGTAGCCCCCTGCGATTCACTGCCATCTTTTATTTATGATGACACGACTTTTTTCTTTGAGAGCTCTTAATGTATTCACACAAACACAAGGATCATTAAGTTACAAGCTGGGTTTATTTACTGTCTGTAGCTGTTTCAGATGATATAGCCGCGCCGAAAACATTGGGATTTTTAGATAATGTTATATACTGACATTTCCTCCCTACCTATACCTTGTCGCGGACCCACATATGCACCAGGAAATTTATCCCAACTTCACAAAGCTGATTTCTCCATAACATGCTTCATGACTAAAGAGGGGTTCTTTTCAAAGCCCCACACTGAAAGGATTCCCCATAAAAATAATGAAAGCAACTGTAGGCAAAATGCATGAGCCAAAGGTGCTAAAGGATTGCAAAGAGGGAAAGAATATGGAAAAAACAAGGGGGAAAGAACAGCACAAAATTTTGATACCATCCTTTCAAAAAGAAAAAGCCAGAAGGATGGTCTGCTCTTTTAAAATGAACAAATGTTTGAACATGTCATCAGTAAAACGCATGAACCTTGAAGCAAAGGTGACACAAAACATTCAGAGATAAAACTGAGTAAAATGTCCCCAGATAATTTGAAAGTTTCAAAATATTAGAGATTGTTGGCAATTTAAAAAAAAAATCGTCTAAACCATATTGGAAACTGGAAAATTGGAACTTTCTTTTCCTGTATGTTCATACTGATGGTGTAATTGCATATCTGAGCGTAGGCGCTAGTATTTATAATGGCCTTGAACATGTTGATCTTGGACACTTTTCTCCTGTAACCTATTAATGTTAACACCCCCACCCCCATGCAACATGAGCTACCATAAGGGTCTTAGTCCTACAGCAGCTTAGTTTCTCCCTGCTTGGTGTTCAGGGGCATAACGAGGGGTGCCCATCTCTGTCCCCACCAGAGCTGTCATTTAGAGCAGCCCCCGTCTTCCACATGTTTCCCCATCTGTCTCTCTTCAGTGTTCTGAAATGGAAAATATGGCCACAGCAGAGCTGAAAAACACACACACAAAAATCATAGCTTGCAAAATACTTGACTAAGGCCCTTAAAAGTGGTTTAACCTTGGGTTAAAAAATAATAATAATAAAATTTGCATGTAAATAAACTAAGCCTGGGTGGAGGTTGTCCTAACACAAGAATGGCTTTTCTGGAAAGTTGGGCATGCTCAGTGTCCCTCCCGACCATTGTGCCCTTCTAGGAAGCGAAGTTAATGTCTCTTGGAGGATGAGATCTGCGTGGTCGGCCATTGTTCTTCCTGCAGGTGGCAGGGCAGAGAACACAGCAGCTAACTCCAGTTTGGCTGGGCGTGTATGCGTTCATAGTTTCTGTGCAGAGAATATGCAACCTGTAAGAAGACTTCATTTTTCTTTGGCTAAAATGCACCAGAACCCAATATAAAATCAGGCACAACTTTCTTTAGTTTACTTTGAGACCAAGTTCCAGTCACCTATAAGAAAAAGAACTGATGATAGTTCACGGCTATAATCCCAGCACTTGGGAGGCAGAGACAGGAGGATTGCTGAGTTGGAGGCTTGCCTGGGTTACATAGTGAGCTCAGGGCCAGCCTGAACTACAAAAGAGACCCTGTCTCAAAAAAAAAAGAAGAAGAAAAAAAGAACTGAACACTAAGTATAATAATTTGGCTCAGGTTCGGGGATTTAGCTCAGTAGTTCTGGTGTAAACTAGGCAAGCAGAAGGCCCCGAGTTCATTCTCTGGTACCACATACCACTATGTTGGGTGTGGTGGCTCAGGCCTATAATCCTAGCACTCAAGAGGCAGAGGCAGGAGGACTGCTGTGTGTTTGAGGCTAGCCTGGGCTGCATAGTGAGCTCAGGGCCAGCCTGAACTACAAAGCAAGACCTTGTCTCAAAAAACTAAAAAAAATTTTAATGATAATTTGGTTCAATACACTGATATGAGCAAACTATTTGGGAGATAAAAGGAATCTTAATCTAGATTTGAATACATATGCCACCATACAGTATTATTGAGTGGTTATGTTAGTATTTGCCTTTTTAGTAAAGATTGATGTAGTAGAGAATTCACTTTCCAAGAACTCATTGTTTTCAAGGTAAAGGGTATGGAAAGGAGGATGGGGAGGATTGTTTTTAATTTGAAACTATCTGGGATGATCATTGGATTCTTGGGGAACTTCAGAGTCAAGTAATGGGTATCGAGCCATACTGGATGAAATAATTTAGTTCTTGTGAATGGACCCAAAGTGGTCCCAGAAACTTTTGGGGTCAACAGTGGGACATTAGCTGTTATTGTTCGTTAAAGCAAGATTGTAGCAGACACTACAAGGCATAAAGAGTCCAAGAAATCGGGCCAGAGGATTAGTGGTTCCCGCGCCTGCCTTGCAAGTGCAAGGTCCTGAGTTCAATCCCCAATAACCACATACAATGCTGGGCGTGGAGACTCACGCCCTCCAGCCATCAACACCACATACCACAGTGCTGGGCGTGGTGGCTCACGCCTGTCATCCCAACACTCGGGAGGCAGAGGCAGGAGGATTGCTGAGTTCCAGGCTTGCCTGGACTACATAGTGAGCTCAGAGCCAGCTTGAACTACAAAGCGAGACCTTGTCTCAAAAAAAAAAAAAAAAAAAAAAAAAGAATCCAAGAAATCACTGATAGAGTGACTGTGAAAGGCTTGAAAAAATAGAATTAGATCGACCTATACTGTGGTAGCAAGGTCGGCCAAGGTCATGACTGAGTCTAGCCTAGGTGACCTCCAAGTACCTCTTTTCCGAGTGTCTAGGCTATGAAACAGTAAACAGAATGGCAATTTAAAATACATCTACTTAAAATAATTATGAAAACTGTTGTGAGACCTAAATCTGGTGAGGAACACTAAGTGCTCGGCACAGTGCCTGGCTCACAGTAAGTATTTGTAAGAGTGAACTATTCCTATGATTAAACAACTATTATACATAAGATACAGTAATGATATTTCTCTTGTTAGTTATTGCAATAATGTTTTACAAGGAAAAACAGTGATAGATTTGGAGGTCCCAGGAGCATTTCTGATTAAGTGATGGTCCTTAAACATCATGGCTAGGAGAAAGATGTCTTCTTAACTTTTTCTAGCAAGAAACAGTCCTGTTCTCTGCCTTGGTGTGATTTCATTCTCCGGACCCTCCGGAGTATTAGAGAGGAGAACGGGCCAAACAAGCTTTTGGACGTACAGTCAGAGACTTCAGGGAACTTGATGCACCCTCTGTATGGCAAGACGCCCGGCATGTGAACGTCTCCAGGTTGTCTGGAAGACCCAGTGTGGGAATGGAGCGAACGCCCCTTCCCACGGCATTAAGACGTCTCTCCTCCACCCGGCTGAGCCTGAGTTCACGGTCTCTGGAATACGAACAGTATAACACAAGGGGCGGTATCTTCCTCTTGGAGGAGGTCTTTTTCCTGGTCATACGGGGTGAAGAGAAGTCTCTGGGGTGAGGTCCGTAGAAACACTGTGAATCTAAATTGAGTAGGGAAGGATGGTGCCTCCTAAATGTGGTCCGTCACCCTTCTCCGGTGCTGAGCAAAAACGCTCAGGGTAAATGTTTTCCCACATGATCAGTCATGTCTTGTTCAAGTCCCACAGCAGGAAGTTACTCAGTGCGGAGGTGTTAAGAGAGGGTGGTTCTGGGGTTAGAAATAGAAGAAACCTATGTCATCAGGTAATCCAAGGAACTCATAACCTATACAACTCAGACCCACCACAGACTTTCAACCTATGTGCCTTATGTAAAAAATTACAGTTTTATCTAAAATTTATCTAAAATTACAGTTTTATCTTAGTACTGCATATTGAAGTTCTCCATGGATAAATGCTTTTGGACTTGAAGAAGCTTAAAGTTCCTACATTCCAATCTAAACTTACCATATGTTGTAATTAGTTCCTTCCCTGAAATGAAACCACCTGTCTTTTTATCACCACCCTGGAAACCTCAAATATTTGATTCTTCCTAGTTTCTCTCCCTGCTGAGCCTGGAGGGCTGTTCATTTACAGGTTCTGTTGAGTATCAACGTTTCTTTTCTATTTTCAACCAGTACCCTACTTGTTGCATTCATTACTCTTACTCCAAACTATATCCCTACTACAAACTATAGTCCTCTGACTATTACAGTGAAATCTCACTATGGCAGAGGACAGGATTGGGGGGCTGTGTTTACAGCTAGGGAAAATTAAAAAGATGCCTTTTTCATGGCTGTAGTTTTAAAAGACCATCGGTGGTCAGATGGCCTCCTAAGACCTTCAAATCTGTTACTGTTTTTCTTTGTAAAAGATTATTTCAAACTGGTTTCTTTACCTTTTTCTTCTAATTATTCAAATCCTACATTACTCCAAATGCTAGTTTAATCTCTCTGAGGAACTGATTTAAATATGGTCAAAGAAAGGTCATCTTGTTCAAAACTTAGCAATCGGTCTCTTGGTATGGAAAACAAGTTTTTCTGAATGTGGTTCTTGCAAATAAACTTGCCAGTTCCATGGATATCCTTAAAGAAATGGTTTAAATTGAAATCTAGATCCTCTGTGTTTGAAATACAGGGTGACCCCATATGAAATAGTAGACATGTGAGTCATATTTCAGGGTCCTCGTCCCCTGATAGTGCAGTAGCAGAGTAATAAGCTTTGATAATAGCAATAAGGATGTAAACATTTACCCCGCCCTACAGTCTTGGGAGCCAGAGTCAATCCCAAACTCTACTGTTATTTATAAACTCTATTTATAAACTTGGGGTTGGATGATCTGTGTGCCAAGCTGAGCTGGAAGAATTGTTTCCTTATTTAATATGTAAAATAGGAATATTCATATCTGCAATTTCTGTCTTCATAGGTAATTGTGAAGAATAGACACACACACAAAGAGATGCATAAACACACACATACATACACTCTTCATGGCAGACAATCCAATAGGTGGTAGCTATTTTAATAATAATTGTCCCTGTAAATGTTCCTATTTGTATCATACAACATCTTCATTACTGTTTGTATCTTAGCTCTTGAGATGCTAACATTTGTTGAGTATCTCTCAAAATGTGGTTCAGTCGGGCCGGAGATTTAGCTCAGTGGTTCTGGCGCCTGCCTCGCAAGCACAAGGTCCTGAGTTCGATCCTGGTAACCACATACAATGCTGGGCGTGGAGACTCACGCCCACCAGCCATCAATACCACATACCACAATGCAGGGCGTGGTGGCTCACGCCTGTGATCCCTGCACTCGGGAGGCAGAGGCAGGAGGATTGCTGAGTTGGAGGCTTGCCTGGGCTACATAGTGATCTCAGGGCCAGCCTGAACTACAAAGCGAGACCCTGTCTCAAAAAAAAAAAAAAAATGTGGTTCAGTTTCTATCAGCTTTAAATGTCAATGACCGAAAGACACATAGAACTGAAATAATCGCATTCGAGGCGTAGTCTAGAAGCCCGAAGTCACTCACCTTGAAGCCATCTTTGGCATTTTCTATGCACTTGAGCAAGTAAGGGGACTACTGAGCCAGGTTCCTGCAGGATATGCCTGGATTTGTTCCTCGACTGCCTCTTCTTGCTCATAGTCACCCTTTTCCCCTCCAGAGAAACTGGTTTCTCCAAGTACTTGAAAATGCATTAGGAAAACAATCACAAAACGAAACACGCAGCTCTGTCTTTTCTTCTCTTGAGCTCTGTCGTTTCATCTCCAGGTGCCAGGCTCCAGCTGGAAACCCAGGTCAGTACAGAGGCTACAGGGGAAGCGCCCCCCTTCCCAAAGCAGACGCCTGGTCTGAAGCCCTGGTGCACCGCCGTGGCTGCTCCGGAAGAACTCCACCAGAAGTGTTCGCGGGCTGGGGGAGCAGAGAGGAGGAGGACATTGCATCACGGGGCACCAGCTCCACAGCATGAGCTTCTGGACCAGCAGTGCGTGCAAAGCCTGGGCCAGAGGCTCTGAACCCCGCTGTCTGCGGCCAGGTGCAGCCCTGGGGCTGGGCAGACGATGAGCTTCTGCCGAGAGAGGCCTCATCAGTGCTCAGCCTACGCCGGCCCTTAGGGCGAGTCTGGGTTTGGCTTCTCTGCGTCCCTGCTCGCTCGTCTTCCGGCTGAACTCTGTTCCCGTCCTGCCATCCAGTGACTCACTGTTGTTAGGAGCTGCGGGGTTGCAGGGAGAGGCCCGAGCCGGGGAACCGGAAGGCAGCTTCCATTCGCTGCTCCGCGGCTGACCTGCATGGAGACTCCGGACGACACGCTTTGCCTTGGGCCTGTCCTTGTCCCGTCCCGAGGGCTGGAGCAGAGCGCGAGAGACGAGCAAAGCCTCATCCGGCCAGTGTGGTCACTGGGAATCCAGATGAAGTCGTACAAGAGCAATGGCACAGTGCAGCATTGTTGATTCCTTTCCCTTCAACGGCGAGGTTCCTCCTCTCTCAGATGAGGCTGGTGAAGTGAAGGCCTGCAGGGGGTGCGCTCCGGCTAACACGCACCTGACCCCCTTCAGGAAAACGGTGGGGAGCAGGTGGCGCGATCAGGCGCGCGAGAGCATAGCGCCTTGTGTTGTCACGGCTGCGTAGAAAACAACTTGAATCTGGACGCTGCCGACCTCTTTAAAGAGTGTCTCCTTTATTTGCTGAGCGATGGAAAACGTCAGGTGAATAATGCTCCATTTTATAAAATGGAGTATTATTCTGCCATAAAGAATGACAAGATTCATTCAATTATGTGCAAATGGATACACCTGGAGGACATGCTCGTGAGTGAAATAAATAGATCAAAGATAGGCAAATACCAGATCTCTTTTTTGATATGAGCACCTGTAGGTGCAAATGAGCTCTAGGAAGTATGACAGTTTTTGTAGAATGGGAAATTTCCAAAGGAAATTTGGTGTGGGAATGTAATGAGGGAAAGGAATAAATATGATTCGGAAAGAAAATAAAAGAGCATGTATACAGGGGGTGGGGAGGTGTGGGTGGGTAGGGATGTGGGAAAAAAATGAGAATTAACTTTTGTCATATACTGGTACAAAATCCCCAATGTTATGTGTGATTGTGAGATGTATATAAATTGTACCAATAAAGAATTCAATTAAAAAAAAAAACACCGGTTGGAGGGGCAAATGGGAGGAGAAGCAGACAGCCCAGCAACCGAGGCTCCGGCGCGGTATCTGGATTCAGTGCTTTGTTCTCAACCCAAACCACAGACGCGCGGACCTGAGGCTGCTGGGAGGCTGGAAGCCGGAGCTGGGGACAGGGCAGGGGCTGCGCGCGGAGGCCCCGTGCGACAGGGCAGGGAGAACAAAGCGGGTCCCAGAGGACATCCTAGGGCTGCTAGAATGTAAGGCACTTCCGGGTAAGAGATGGGGGTTTGCAAAGCCTGTGAGTCTCAGCACTGCTGCTACTCTCCTCACTCATTTGTTCCGAAAGCTTCCCAGACACTTGGCCTGTGAACCTGTCACTGCCCTCCCTAGCGAGTCGTTTCTTTCAGAGAAGATACACGTCCTCGCATCTTATCACCTTGACCTCCAGCCAGTCTTTTCGTTTGGAACAACCCTTAACAGGTTAGGGATATGAAAGGAGTTGCCTATAGGAAGTTGAGAAGGAAACACAAAAGCTTAAGGGCAGATGTTCTCTTGATGAGAAAGATCCTTCCTAACCTAACCACAAGATTTCCTCTTTAGGTTTCCCCGAGTTTTCTTGCCCTTTGTAAACACTGCAATTTAGGCCTAGGATGTTGATAGGAGCGCTGACAGGTTCATGAGGTCTCAGCTGGGAATGCGGACTATCTTGAGAGGTAGATAGAGACAGTGGATGTCACACTCAGTCAGGTAACTTGTCTAATTTTTCCTGCATCTCAAAACTTTGAGAGACTGAGTTTAAGGACTATGGACTAACTGACCTGGCAAACGAAGTTTGAGTATTTTGTCTCAGCAGTGGTACAAGTAACTGAGACAGATTTCTTTAGGCCATTTGCAAAATCAGCAAGAGCCTAATTATCCATCAGAGGCTCAATGGTACAAAAGTATCAACCTTTCATTTGAAAGGAAGTTCCTGGGGCCGCTGTCCCAGAAGATCCTTGTATGGACCTGGTTCTCAGAGTTGTCTCACTGTGCTCAGTCATCCAGGAACTCAGAGGCTGCTAGAGCTGTGATCCGAAGGGGGTTGGCTGCTGCTCAGGCTGGCAGCAGACCTTGGTATCAGCCACACGATGTTGGTTTTGGTTGCAGGTAGAATGCAAAAGGTATAGAGTTAGGAAGGAGTCCACCTAGATTTGAAAGGGACACTTACTTAGAAGACCAGGCAAGGAGCCCCATGAAGACAGAGCATGGGTTGCAGGAATGAAGCTTGCAGTACAGTAGAGACCCTAGAAGAGAGAGACATAAGGAAAGTGGATTGTACGCTGAGGAAACATCTGCTAAAGGCTGACTTTAAAAGAAAAATCATCAAAAGCAGTCACTGAAGCTTCTGGTTTAACATGTTGATACAAGAACTAATTAAACCCTGCACAAATAGAAAATATGAAATTATAAAGAAAAGAGCATATTGTAGACTGGTGCAACCACTGTGTGGAGATTCTTCAAAAATTTAAGATTAGAGAACTCATTTGATCCTGCTGTCTCCCTGCTGGGTATGTTCCCAAATAAATTAAAAGCATCATATCACAGTGACATATGTTCACCCATGTTTACAGTGGCAGAGTCTTCCATAGCTAAATCTTGGAAACAACCCAAATCCCCATCACCTGGTGGCTGGATAAAGATGTGTCTTTAAAAAAATAATAAAATGGACATAACCATAAATAAAGATAAACTGGAGACATTTACAATTAAATGGATGCACCACAAGGCCATACTCATAAGTGAAATAAATAGGACACAGATATATCCATAACAAGTCACTTCTCTGGTGTGGTAAACTGATGGTGTAATTGAGGACCAAAAGTATAATTGTGAACTAAGAAAAAGTGTTCAAAGGGAAAGGGGAACTATGGAGGTTGGACAAGTGAAAAGGAAAATAAAAAAATTGAAGGTAAGAAGGAGAAAACAGGGACCAAGCTAATGTATATGGGGAAGGGTTGAAGGGAGGGCCGGGGAATGGGAAAAAAATAAGAATCAAGATATATCATGTACAGATACAAATTCTCACTGATGACTGTGATCATAAGTCATACCTAAAATGTACCAATGAACTCAATTAAAAATAAAGAAAAGAGAATGTACTGATAAGAAACAAAAAACGAGGAAAATAAATGATTCAAAAATGAGTTTTCATTAGAAACAGTCAATAAAATTGATGAACAATTGCCTTTCTCATCAAGATAAAAGGAAACATCCATAGCATGAATAATATCACTAGATATTATAGACATTAGAAAAACAGTGAAGGAATAATACAGGAAACTTCTGCCAAAAATTTTATCTGGGCAAGAAAATGATGGCAACAGGCCATATTTGAACTGTTACCTGTTTTAATAAAGCAAGTTGTGTTAAAATATGCCCACGACTGGTTGGAGATTCAGCTCAGTGGTTCCAACATGTGCCTGGCAAGTACAGGGTCCAGAGTTCACTCCCCAGTACTATATATCACAGAGCTGGGTGTGGTGACTCATGCCTGTCATCCCAACACGTGGGAGGCAGAGGCAGGAGGATTGCTGTGAGTTCGATGCTACCCTGGGCTACATAGTGAGTTTAGGGCCAGCCTGAACTGCAAAGTGAGACCCTGCCCCAAAAAACTAAAACTAATATATATGTATATATGTATTTTTTTACTTATATATTTTTTATTTTTAAATATATTTTACTTATATATATTTTATTTATATATTATATATTTATGTTTTATACATATGTATGATAAAACAAATGATAGTGGGTATATATTTAATGGTATAAATACTATTATATATTATCTATATTATGTATTAGTATATATATATATATATGTATGCCCACTATCATTTGCTTATGTTCTGTCCATTCTTGTTTTCATGCTGTAAGTGGCAGAGTTAATTAAGTGTGACTGTATATCCCACAACACCTAAAATACTTCACATACATACAATTATCTGGAAAAGAGGAGGGTGAGGAATCCTTCAAAACCCATTTTATGATTCAGAGTACCCCAATACCCAAACCAGACAATAATATGAGAGATAAAAGAACCATATACTAATATTACTAATAAAGGTAGGGGCAAAAATACTTAAGAACTCATGCCTGTAATCCTAGCACTGGGGAGGCAGAGGCAGGAGGCTTGCTGAGTTCAAGGCTTGCCTGGGCTATATAGTGAGCTCAGGGCCAGCCTGAACTACAAAGCGAGACCCTGACTCAAAAAAAAAAAAAAAAAAAAAAGAAACAAAGGAAGGAAGGAAGAAAATATGCTTATATATATTAAATATCCTAAAGAATTGAGCTTGGCTATGGTATTGCAAAATGGACAGAGGCTGGGTCTGGTGGCGCATGTGTGCAATCCCAGCATTTGTGACGCTGAGGCAGAACAAGTTTGAAGCCACCCTGAGTTACACAGTGAGTTCAAGGGCAGCCTGAACTTCATAGGAAGACCTTGTCTCAAAAAACTTAAAATGGAGAAAGACTTGAATAGTCACAAGATAAACAAATGACAAAAAAAAAAAAAACCATGAGAGCTGCACAGCATTATTACCCCTAAATAAAAATTAAAAATGGAACAAGATACCAGTACTGCTATGTACCCACTGGACTGGCTGAAAGTAAGAAAACTGACAATTCCAGATGTTGACAAGAGAAACAGCCTGAAGGCCCTAATAGTAATGATGGAAATCTAAAAACGTCCAGAGATATTGGAGTAACTGCATTCCTAGGTATTTGTCTTAAATATATGAAAAAAAAAAAAAAGACAATATAGCCGGGCGTGGTGGCTCATGCCTGACATCCCAGCACTCGGGAGGCAGAGGCAGGAGGATTGCTGAGTTCCAGGCTTGCCTGGGCTACATAGTGAGCTCAGGGCCAGCCTGAACTACAAGAAACCCTGTCTCAAAAAAAAAAAAAAAAAAAAGACAATATTAAAGCCACTCAAATGTTTATTAGTTCCAGAGAAACAAAATATACCACATCTATATACAGTGGTGTACAAAAGGAACAGACTACTGAGACACATGGGTAAATCTAAGATGTGTGAAAAATTCCAGACCTACTCCCCAAAAGAGTACTCTCCACATATACTATGATTCAGTTCTCATTCAGTTCTAGAAACAGAACACCAATGGGTAGTGGTAGAAGGCTCATCAGTTGTTGCATGGAGTAGAGGAGGTTGGTGTTGACGGCAAAGGAATAGGAGAAACTTTTGGAGTGTTGCAACATTCTAGATCTTAATCAGGATGCTGAGTTATGAATATATACATTTGTCCAAACTTCCTAACAGAGCATGTCCCTTTTATTTTAAGCTTCTCCAATAATAGTGCTTTATAAAAGTTTGCTTGCATTAGATTTATTCTGTAAGCCCTCTATTGCCTCCTTCGCACCACTGTCAGTGATTTAAGTACATCTATTTCAAACTGAGGCAGGAAGCAGCCTCCCACCTACCCAGGAAACATTCAGTTAATGTCTCATTTGTCACCAGCACCCTGTGGAACAATGCTTTCTTATTTGTATTAGCCACAGCTGCAGAAGGATTTTTGCATATATTCTTGATCTGACTGAAGGAATCTCTACCGCTTGTATTTATGCCAAACTCCTTTTGTTTAGTGTTCTGTGGACGTTGGAAGTGGACCCTTTTCTTTAAACTTGATGGCTTGAGGACAATAATTAGAACCTTCCTCTCAGGTTCAATGAACTAAAATGGAAATATCTAGCACTTCAGATACTCTGTAGCCACAAGATCTGGGAGCCATATTCCCTGCTCAAGTGGAGATAAATTTTTAGTAGGGAGATAAGGTTTTATTTAAAGAGCAACTATAAAATGCTAACTTAATAATACAAGCTAACCATAAGAAGATAGGATATATCCTGATGGTTTTAGGAACTTGGAGGTTTAGAAAAATGGCCTCAGAATTAGGTGATCAGACACATTTTAATGAAGAAGATGAAATTTAAAGAATCTCAGAACAACCTCACTCCTTGAAATGTTCTACATAGGAACATTATCCTATCTCCTGGGTTATTTCAGCCTCCCTTTCTGGGACCCTTAGGAAAAGCGAGGTCATTTTATAAGACAGCTAGTGGTCCATGGGACATGCAAGGGAAATTACTACAGAACTATGCCAAGTGGACATCTGGGAGGTGTTGTGGGGATGCACAGAGTGATTTCCTTTGGTGGGAGTTTGTTCTTGTCCTCTTGATTTCTGCTCAGTTGCTCTGCAGCTCAGCATGCCGTAGGGATATGAAGACCCTGGTGTTGCAAAGGGAAGCACTTAAGCTGCAGACTTTCTTGCTGGGTCTAGTAGAAAGGAAAAGAGTAGCAGGGAAGAAAACATTCTATAAGTAGGCCATTACTAGTGTAGAATATCTTGGGACTAGCTTAGTATGTGCTGACTTCTACGTCTTGTGTTCATTAAATTTTTGGCCAATCATAATTTTAAAAATGAAATAGCTCTGAAAAGTGAAGCTAGGAAAATATGCTTTACCCAACAGTATTCACTCTGTAGCACATCAAAACAATAATGCAAAAGACTAATGCTTCTCTTCTAACTAATCACTGCTCAATCTGATATTGATTCCCTTATTGAATCAAGTTCTTCAAGTCAAGTGATTATATCTTCCATTAACTTATTATCAGCATAGATACATCTCATCTTGGCTGACTTCATGTAGGGACCAAAAATAGTACTTTTGTTGTTCTTAGTGAGGTCCACCTTACCCAGTAAGATAATTCCAAGTTTCTAAAGCAAAAGGCTGTTATCTATGACTTTTTCCAAATTGTCTACTTTTGCATTGTTATAAAACAATTTGCATTCTATTGGTAAATTATTTATAATATTAGTTTCAAATTAGTGGATAAGTACAAGCTGGTGGTCTCACGTCAAATACCTGGAAATAAACGCAGGTACATCATCTTACTTGAGAAAAAGTAAGAAAGAACTATCGCAGAATTATGAAGCACAGGAAATGGCACCTGAATGTAGGTGGTAAACTGCTGGGAGAAGTTGCAGAAGAAAGGGGCAGAGAAGAAAGGGGCAGTGCCAAGGTAAGAGAAGCATTGAACATGCTTCCTGCCTGGGAGCTAAACGCCAGCAAGAACCACCAGAATGCGGAAAGTGGGGAGAGCACAGGTGGGCGCACCATGTGGGTCGACCTATCCTGGCACTTTGCTTCCCCTGCTCTGTAAGTAACAGTAGTGTTATATCTGGTTCAGGAAAGAGAAGTGACTGAGATTCGAGGAAGAGAGAATTGCCAGAGCTTCGGCTGACTTGCAACTTGCAGAAAGTTGAGAAGAAAGGGGTTATACCACATGGAAGATAAACGAGTGAGGTCCCCTGGACAGCCCAGGGACCATTAGCGCCCTCAAATACCGCTGGAAGATTAGATTGCCACAGTAGAACACAGAAGTAGGCAAGAGAATAAAACAGACTCGTGACCACAGGATTTCTCAACTGAGACTTTGCCACTATCACTGACACTCAACAGTACAAACGAGAAACAATAACATCAGCAAGCAGAAGAACCAACAGAGGCTTCACAATTAATCGAATTTAAGGAAAAGGTCAACGCCAGATTTCCTATAAACAGTATATCAAACCATAGAACAGATGCTTGGACAGAAATGAGATAATTATGAGTTTACGTACAAATGCTGCTAATTTAACTTTGTAGTATCTATTTTCTTCTTGTTCTTGTTAAAAAAGCTCCAATAGGGCTGGAGATTTAGCTCAGTGGTTCTGGCGCCTGCCTCATAAGCTCAAGGTCCTGAGTTCAATCCCCGATAACCACATATAATGCTGGGCGTGGTGACTCACACCCACCAGCCATCAATACCACACACCACAGTGCCGGGCGTGGTGGCTCACACCTGTCATCCCAGCACTCGGGAGGCAGCGGTAGGAGGATTGCTGAGTTCCAGGCTTGCCTGGGCTACACAGCGAGCTCAGGGCCAACCTGAACTACTAAGGGAGACCCTGTCTCAAAAAAAAAAAAAAAAAGCTCCAATAGTATTCAAAGTAGTAACATGTTCATTTAATAATACTTCCAAAGATTTCACTGCAATGAAAATTAACTATCTGATGGAAAACTATAAGCAGACGGCTATCAGGTGGGGAGCTTCAGGAAATCACATGGTTTTCTAATAAACAGGACAACAAAGCCCTGTTCATATTTTCTTTTCATTGCCTGGAATAAGAACTTAATGATTAAAGATAAATAAAGCATTTTGTGACAATGAGAACTAAAACAGCAAGTTGAAGTTTGCATACTAGTAAGGCATAAAAAATAGCTGATTTCTTACTATGAGCTGGTTGGAGAATCTTAAGCCACTATACCAATCTAAGACTTCCAGTCTCCAATCTCTTACTTTCTTTTCTTCCTTCCTTTCTTCATTTGTTTGTTTCTTTCTTCTCTCTAGTCTCTAATTTCTTACTATGAGGAAAAAAATCTCTGATTTGTCAAGCCTTACACAAACTACTCTTAGAGCTTTCTGGTCAAATTGCTATTCTTCATTCACCAACTTGCAATTTCTCAGTTATAAAAGAAATTGAATTGTTATTGAATTTTAATACCTAGCTAAACTGTCAAAGAATAAAATAAACATTTACAGGAAAAAGTACAAAAACCTGGACAAATTTTAGATCTTTCTTTAAAAGTTATAGGGCAGGGCCGGAGGGTTAGCTCAGTGGTTCCGGCGCTGGCCTCGCAAGCGCAAGGACCTGAGTTTGATCCCCGGTAACCACATATAATGCTGGGCATGGAGACACGCCCACCAACAATCAATACCACATACCACAATGCCGGATGTGGTGGCTCACGCCTGTCATCCCAGCACTCGGGAGGCAGAGACAGGAGAATTGCTGAGTTCGTGGCGGCTTGCCTGGGCACCATAGTGAGCTCAGGGCCAGCCTGAAGTACAAAGCGAGACCCTGTCTCAAAAAGCAAAAAAAAAAGTTATAGGGCAATACACTCCAGCAAAGAAAGGAAACACAAGAAGCAACAGAGAATACAGTCTAATTTCACCTAAATAAAATTACAAATGTTATAATAATAGAAAATTAATATAAAATGTTAGGTGACTCATGGTTTCTTTGTCAAGATAAGTTACTGAAACAATAATTGCTTTTAAATTTTATACATCCTGAGAATAATTAACACTAAAATATGTTTGATTTCAGGTAGTCATATATCAGTTCCACTCATTCACAAATTCTGTTTTCTCAAAAGTTAGAGAAAGATAAGGCGAAAATAGAACTCTAGATACGTGAAATCATAAGGTATTTTCCAAACTCATTCTACTTATTGACAAAGGCCCTAGACATACAGTAGAACCTTGGATTCTGAGTAACTTATTCTGTAAGTGTTCTGCAAGAAGAGCAAACATCTCTAAAAAGTTTTAACATGAAAAAGGAGCGGCATCTTGCAATTCCAGTGGTTTGTGTTGCTGAACATCACAAGACCACCAC
>PVIC010037556.1:0-18024 GCA_004025085.1 Thryonomys swinderianus | reverse complement strand
TCAGGCTGGCCCTGAGCTCACTATGGTGCCCAGGCAAGCTGCCGCGAACTCAGCAATCCTCCCGTCTCTGCCTCCCGAGTGCTGGGATTACAGGCGTGAGCCACCACGCCCAGCATTATATGTGGTAACCGGGGATCGAACTCAGGTCCTTACGCTTGCAAGGCAGGCGCCGGAACCACTGAGCTAACCCTCCGGCCCCATCCAGGCAATTTTTGTGGGAGAGAAAAAGGAAAAGCACATGGTGCTCCATGGACTGAAACAGCAAAGGCTACAATTCTTCTCCTAAACAATTTCAGTTGAAACATTGTAAGTCTTTATAAATCTCAAGAAAATGATATTTAAATTCACACAAGAAGGCCAGAGATTTAGCTTAGTGGTTCCGGCGCCTGCCTAGCAAGCTCAAAATGCCTGGTTCGATCCCTGGTAACGACAGACAACAATACCGGGTGACTCATGCCTGTCATCCCTGCTCTCGGGAGGTACAGGCAGGAGGATTGCTGAGTTCCAGGCTTGCCTGGGCTACACAGTGAATTCAGGGCCAGCCTGAACTACAAAGTGAGACCCTGTTTCAAAAAACTAAGTGAATAAAAATAATAATAATGAAGATGGAAATGGGGAAGAGTTTACAGGAATAAAGAAAAACACCTCATTTCCTAAGACAAGTTACACTGGTTTAATGCTAGAAGCGATAATGCAGCAAACACTGAGTCTGAAAGTGATCACCACTCACTAAAACATAGGGCTGCAGCCTCTCCATGTCCCCTTATCCTGCGCCTGGTTCCGGAAGGATTGCAGCTCCTGTCCTGAGCACACAGCTAGCACTTCCGCCCCAGTGAGGAAGTCCAGAAATGGCTATAGCTGCTCTGAGCAGCACCTTCTCCCGGGCCTGGAAGAAAAGGGAAGAAGGGGTAGAAAAATATCCTCGTGCAGGTCATGGAAAAGCAGAGCTGGTGTGCTCAGTTAAATGGCTCTCTTTTATGCATCGTCAGTACTTCCAAGAATCTAGATCATAATTAACTTCCCAAAAGACTGTTGATACTGCCATCTAGTGAATATAATCCTTTTTACAAGAGAAAGTCACAAAAACTCAAGAGCTCAAGGGAACATTACTAAGGCAGACTTCAGGCAGTCTAAATCCAATATTTTCAATCTCATTTGAAATATCACATACAGTATACCAAGAAGAAGAAAACAAGTAATGAAGTTTTGCAGTCTGCAGCTCAGTCCATTTAGGAATTAGCAAAACTTAACAAAATAAGCACAATGGCCATCAAGCACATTGTTTTCCCAGAAAGCAGGGAGGCTCTGTTCCATCTTGAGCAGTGACTGTTAAAGCTGCGGCCCTATCAGTACACTGTGGACCACTTGCCAGTCTAGTGAATGCCTGGCTTTTCCCGAATTAGCAGCTCATTTCAACTTAAAGCCCTGGTCACAATTCCTTGTCTGGCTGGGCTGCCTAGAGGCAAGTCAGTGGTCTGTTCCTAGCACCTTGGTAAGTCCTTATGCAAGACAGGGTACTTCAGTGCTCTTTCCTTATTTCCTCTTTCTGTTACTTTCCCTCTGTCCCAATCACCTACTGACTTTTAACTTTATTTTCTATACCTTTTAAAGTCCGTATAAAGGTTTTTCCCCAAAACAAGATTAGGTACTTGTAAATACAACATATCCATGGCACTTGCTGGGATCCTGATGACATAACTGCAAGCCCAGGGACTCAGGTATCAGGCAACAGCACTGCCATTCCCTTCTGAGATATCTGTAAAGTCTCTTTTCAGATGTTAACGCTCCATTAGAGAAACCAGCGAGAGAGACTAAGCTGGGGCTCAAACTAGTATCACCAACAAGGTGATCACCCCCTTGTAATTATTGTCTTCTCCACTTGTAAGTATGGACTCCTGAGATGTTGGGGTTAAATTTCTGCAGCTACTTCAACTGAAGCAGCTGTTTCTTTATTTATTTTTTATTTTTTATTTTTTTTGAGACAGGGTCTTGCTTTGTAGTTCAGGCTGGCTCTGAGCTCATGTAGCCCAGGCAAGCCTCGAACTTAGCAATCCTTCTGTCTGTGCCTCCCGAGTGCTGGGATGACAGGTGTGAGCCACCATGCCCGGCACTGTGGTACGCAGTATTGATTGTTGGTGGGCGTGAGTCTCCACACCCAACATTGTAAGTGGTTACTAGAGATCAAACTCAGGACCTTGCGCTTGCGAGGCAGGTGCCGGAACCACTGAGCTAACCCTCCGGCCCTGTTTCTTTCTTCTCATCCCACAAATCCACTTCATGCCACTGCTGCTTCCTTCTGTCCCTTTCCTGTGTAGCTGAGCTGTGTACCACAAGTGTGTATGTGTTTTACTTGTTTAAGCCGAAGACTGAAGGCAGAACATAGTCTGCCTCAATGGGGATGAAAATAACAATCCTAACACCCTGAAACCTCTCTCTCCTCTCTCTCTCTCTCTCTCTCTCCCTCTCTCACACACACACACAATGTGGGCTATGTCACTGTTGCTTCAGTGCATACCACGTGATCTAAGAAGTAGGGTCTGCATATTGATTAACAGCTTTCAACCTGTGTTTAGCTAATTTCTGCCAAAAGCACAAAACAGCTGATAGTTTCAGGCATGGCAGAAGGCACTCTGGGTAATATGTATTTTCTACATGCGTGTGAAAGCAATTTTTGAAAAATGAAGTCTGGCTGTGTCATTCAAATTGGCCTCAGACTTGTGATCCTCTCACCCCACCTTTCACATTTTACTCTAAAGTACTGTACTGGTGTATGAACAAGTATGTATACACAAGAATTAGATTAAGGTGATGAGAACAGAAACATTGCTGGGAAGACAAATTATTAAAAAGACCAGGGAAGCAGGCATGGTGGCTCACACCTGTAACCCCAGCACTCTGGAGGCAAAGTCCTGCAGAGTTCAAGGGCCTGAGTTCAAGGCTAGCCTGGGGTACACAGTGAGCTCAGGGCCAGACTGTGAGACCCTGTCTCAAAAAAAAAAAAAAACACCCAGGGAACAGCAGTATAATCTGAAGGTCAGGCAATTCGTATCTAAGGTTCTAAATTTTGTACATCTTACTATTTAATGACACATACACTTAACTTCATTAAAAAGTGGCATGAAACAATGTCCTCAATGGCTGCTTTGCATGAAACTCACTTTCTGCTCTGAAAAGCATGACACAAAGAGAACAAAGATTCTGTGGTTTTCGCCTCAAGCTCAGCCATTGCCTGAGGTGTCCACTGCTTCCAATGCATGTTCTAGACAGAACCTTGGTGGTAAAGTCGAGCCACCCAACTTTTCAAACCAAAAATTAGTGAGGAATTCAACCCAGCAAGCTGGACTCAGCTTGGTGACAGTGACCTGTGACGTACTGAAAGATTTCTAGTTTGGGGCTGGAGGGTTAGCTCAGTGGTTCCGGCACCTGCCTCACAAGCACAAGGACCTGAGTTCGATCCCCAGGAACCACATATAATGCTGGGCGTGGAGACACGCCCACCAACAATCAACACCGCATACCACAGTGCCGGACGTGGTGGCTCACGCCTGTAATCCCAGCACTCGGGAGGCAGAGACAGGCGGATTGCTGAGTTCGTGGCGGCTTGCCTGGGCACCATAGTGAGCTCAGAGCCAGCCTGAACTACAACGCAAGACCCTGTCTCAAAAAGCCAAAATAAATAAATAAATAAATAAATTCTAGTTTGCCCATTTTTAGTAAAAAGCTATGGACTGGGTCCAAGACTGGTAAACACAACTTGGAAGCAGATGGTGACAACTCTGAGAAACAAAATCCACCATGTGTGTGAGGCTCACTTTCGCTCTAAACACAGGGGTACAGATGGGGCCGGCAGGCAGAATGCTATGAGAATCAGGCCAGCGTAACACAGGGAGGGGGCACAGGGCACAGCAGAGCCTTCTTCCCTCAGAGACAAATAACGGAACAATCCCATAAAAACATTTAAGGGGGAGGACATCACTGCTGCATTATTCTACAGACTTGTGGAAGAAACTGTTTGGAATTAGCAGTCTTATGTTCTAGACCTTTTCCTTTTGCTCAACTGTAAGCTCCTAGGCCTATTTCCAAATGGAAAAGAACACAGACTTGATTTCTGGATCTCGATTATTAAAGCAAAGTCAAAGATGCCCAGTTTAGACACACAAGCCAGAAAAGTGTGTCAACTTACTCCCACAGCCCTGAAAGCCTGGTCATCCCTCTAGGGCCTGAACAGACAGTTCCTCTCTTAGCTACAAGGGCCTTTCAAGGATCCTGAAGCTCAGGAAAATGGGAGCCACAGGTTTCCAGCCATCTCTGTAAGAGGTTTGAACATCACTTACCACATCTGACATAGTAGACAGCATTTTGTCACACCTGATGCTTTATTAAAACAACACTGAACCCTTCGACACCTTGTAGGAGAACAGGACTGCTCAAGCTAAGATAATTTGCCTTAGAATTAACTTTATTGGAATGTATAAGCTTTCCTAAATTTTTTTTTTTTTTTTTTTTTTTTGCTTTTTGGAGACAGCGTTTTGCTTTGTAGTTCAGGCTGGCCCTGAGCTCACTATGGTGCCCAGGCAAGCCGCCACGAACTCAGCAATCCTCCTGTCTCTGCCTCCCGAGTGCTGGGATTACAGGCGTGAGCCACCACGCCCAGCATTATATGTGGTAACCGGGGATCGAACTCAGGTCCTTACACTTGCGAGGCAGGCGCCGGAACCACTGAGCTAACCCTCCGGCCCAAGCTTTCCTAAATTCTAATGAAGCCCACTAAAGGACATAAAGTGTGAGTGGATTAAAAGGCAAGATACATGTTAGTATGATCATCATCTATTGAATCTATTTAAAATGAATTTGAAGTAGCTAGCAACTAAGCCTAAGGAATCCTCCCAAGAATTTACAAAGTAATAAGCTTATCAAATGTTTTCTATATTAAAATATTAGACTCATAATATCCATATGATAACAACTCTGTTTTTTGTTGTTATTTTGTTTTTGTGGCACTGAAGGTGGAATCCAGGGTCTTCACACTCGGCGACACTCCCAACGCTTTTTATTTTTCAGAGAGGGTCTTGCTCTATCACTAAGCTGCCTAGACTTGACTTAAACTCGCAATCTTCCTGTGTTAGCCTCCCGGAGTGCTAGGATTATATACATTAACAAAATATATTTTACTAGTCAAAACCGTTTCAACCTCTCTCTATCCAACAGCTTTTCACAGAGTTTTAGGTCAGGTTTTCTTCCCTTTGTGTTCTCAGAACATGAAGATCTGCAGTGCTCCAAAAAGCCTCGAGTGCCAGGGGACAACTGGGTAAGGAAGAGAGCAGGAGGCCCACGGTGACCCGAAAGTGAACAGGAGGCGTGAGTACATGCCCATGTGCCACTTCCCATGCCTCCGTCCAAGAAAACGCCGCACTGAAGCAACGCATATGAATGCATCTATTATGCCTATCACCACTGCCTGATCCCACTCAAAATTTAACACTGACTTAGTTCACCGCCCTTGGATACAATCTTGACCATCGCTGGGGTGGAGGCTGTTAAGTGACTTTGTCAGCCAGCCTCATCTAGGAGGCTTCTGGGGTGCGGTTCTGCAGCCACACCCTGGCAACAGACAGTGTTGTGGACAAGAGTTCACTTCTGTTCATCCCGCTGGCTTTACGGAAGACAGACGGACTCCATCGGCTTGGGTGACGGCTCCATTCGTCCTGAAGGCCAGTTACGGGCATGGGCTGCCCCTGCCCGCTTCAACTTCTGAGAAGAGCCCACACGCTGCTGCCTTCAAATTACCATCATCACTTCACAGGCTTGAATGCAGTGACATTTTTCTATTTATAATACTGGCCAACAGAAACTGTTTTTAACTACTCCTTTTACACCTATAACAGACGACACACACGGTGATAAAGGAGAATGGGTCTAATTTCACGTAGCAGTGGTACGTCTCAGATGAAATCATTATTCTAACTCTGAAAGTTTAACACTCTTCCAAAAATTCCGTGATATGAAATTACACAGACAGAGAGATCATCACAGCAAAAGACAACAGAGACCAGAGAGGGGTGGTTAAGGTGCCCAGAGATCAAGCTCTTTCCGCACCTCTTTCCGTCTGTGTTTTCTTTGCCTCAGTCCTTCGGCTCCACCGTCATGTTTCCTCCCCGCACACCGAGTCAGGAGACGAAGCAAGGGAGAAGTCACGAGGGCGCGCACAGCTCTGAACGCGTATTTTCCTGGACCTGCACCTCGGGGCTCGGTGAAAAGAACAGGGCTGGTCTCCTGGGCTGTGCTGAGCTAGGTGCGCAGGAATGAGCGGCTGACCCGGGACTTTGTGGATGCAAGAATCCGCACAAGAACCAACAAGCCCACGGCGGAGGTGCCAATCAGACCTGGGCTTAGCAGGCGTGGCCATCTGCTCTCAAGTGGATTCTGATGTGCCACGGCTAACCTGGTTGCCATGCCGATGACTAAAAGCACACAAACGAACTGAGAAGTGCAAAAGGAGACCCTTGCAGACTCACCAGTCTAAGACCAGGACTTAAAGGATGACCCTTGAAAACTCCTAATGTTAAAATTCAAGTGCCAGTCCTGGGTTTTTCCTCAGGCATAAAACCCTTAAAAATAAAAATCTTCGTGGACAGCTATAGCTCACCAGTTCCTTCTTAGATTTTAAGCCAACTGAGTAGGCAGCCTTACCACATCCAAACCTCCCAGAACAGTAACTCCCTGGATGCACACACCTTGTTTTTCTCTGGGATTTCTACAGAAACACAGCGCCTGCCTTACAGAGGTCCTCAACATGTATTTGCTGAGGGGCTGGGGATTTAGCTCAAGACGTACCACGCCAATCTTGGATGCACAAAGGCCCGAGTTTGACTACCAGTACCAAAATAAATAAATAAAAAATTTTTAAAAATATATGTATTGGGCCAGAGGGTTAGCTCAGTGGTTCCAGCGTCTGCCTCGCAAGCGCAATGTCCTGAGTTCGATCCCGGTAACCACATACAATGCTGGGCATGGTGACTCACGCCCACCAGCCATCAATACTACATACCACAGTGCCGGGCGTGGTGGCTCACGCCTGTCATCCCAGCACTCGGGAGGGAGAGACAGGAGGATTGCTGAGTTCGAGGCTTGCCTAGGCTACATAGTGAGCTCAGAGCCAGCCTGAACTACAAAGTGAGACCCTGTCTCAAAAAAATATATATATATGTTGAGTGGATTAACAATACATGAAGAACTTATGAATCACAGTCCTTTTTCAAAACTGCAATTGTCCTATGAGAGCACTGATATATTGTACCTTTTAATTTTTTCTACTTAAAAATTTTTAGAAACTGGGCCGGAGGGTTACCTCAGTGGTTCCGGCGCCTGCCTCGCAAGCGCAAGGTCCTGAGTTCGATCCCCGGTAACCACATATAACGCTGGGCGTGGAGACATGTCCACCAACAATCAACACCGCATACCAGAA
This sequence comes from Thryonomys swinderianus, assembly GCA_004025085.1. NCBI lineage: Eukaryota > Metazoa > Chordata > Mammalia > Rodentia > Thryonomyidae > Thryonomys > Thryonomys swinderianus. The sequence goes on along the minus strand of PVIC010037556.1, from coordinate 10,559 downwards.
TGCAATGCCCGACGTGGTGGCTTACGCCTGTCATCCCAGCACTCAGAAGGCAGAGACAGGAGGATTGCTGAGTTCACGGCGGCTTGCCTGGGCACCACAGTGAGCTCAGGGCCAGCCTGAACTACAAAGCGATACCCTGTCTCAAAAAGCAAAAAAAAAAAAAAAAAGTTTAGAAACTCTAATTTACTAATACAGTGGTACCTCAGATCACAAACACTTTTGATGGTAACAATGTGGTTGAGAAACAGAAGCATGTGGAAAAATTCTGCTTTTGTTCACAAACTCTGCATCAGGTGACAAACACGACTCTGGCTACCTTTCCCGCATGAACATGAACATGGCTGTCTTTTCCAAAACCGCAGAACACATCAGGTGTGTGAACTAAGGTCCTACTGCATTAATACAGCTGGCTGAATGGTGCAACACAGAACAGAACTTAGCAGGAGCCAGAGCTTCATTACCCACCGTGCGGTCTAATGAAGAGACACGTGACCGCCCAGGCCCTGCATTCCCGCTCAAGCACTGCCTGAGGCGGGGAGGGCTGTCAGCCCTGTCACCGCCCACCCAAGACACCCATTCTCACCAGCCTGCACCTCCTCAGCTGTAGAGAAGTCTTTAGGAAACATGTATCTCAGTCCTTCGCACCGAATGCTCTCTTACTCCTCCATGCCTCTGCCCACATCCATCGCTGTGGCTGCAGAAGAGGACTCTGGAGACTCCGTCCTCCAGGAATCCCTCCCTCACACCTCTGTGATTATGAGATGTCCCTTTTCTGTTCCATCACCGAATCCCATACATGACGTCAAAGAGCTTCAGATATTGTTTGTCTTTATTCTTGTGGTGGTTTATTACTGTTCAGTTAATCCATTAGTTCCTTTAGGGGGTGGTGCCTTGTGTTTAGGGTACCACTGGTCCATGAAGAACACAGTAATTACCTCTAAAATGCCTGATGCACACACGAATAACTCAACGAGCCAGAGTCTGAGTGCATGACAATGGTGACTTTCTATCTTTCAGGAAAATGGCGTTAAGTCCTACCTAGAAATCAAGTTATTCAGCATCCCCCATAGACCGATTCATAAAGAATCATCACAGGGGACAAAAGTGATTGGTAAGTATGAAGAATTAAGGCTCTAGCAACACACTTTGTTAATACAGCATTTCATTGATGACATTTCACACACACACACACACACACACACACACACACACACGTGGTCCATATTTCAATAGGATGTATTTAGGGAATGTGCGTACAGCAGGGTATTTTCTGATGCTATCTACTGTGGACTCTTCAGTACAGGGATCCAATGCACTCCAGCCACAAGACACGGAAACTGCTCTTTCTAGCACTTGGAGTTCAGCTCTCCCAAGTCTGCCCTCCTCACAACATTAGATCTTCAAGGCAGAATCAACCGCTGCCCTCCCACAGGGCCATCCCTCATCACAAGGGACAGAAAGCACCTCGGTTCCTGGGGCTCCTGCTCATCTCACCTTTGTGTCGCCAGCCAGAGATGGACGCAGCGTGTGGAGCCAGCACCCCGGGTGTCAACGGCCACAGTGGAGACAGCTCCATCTGCCCTCAGATTTATAATGGAGAAAAACTAGAGACACATCACATACCCAGCACCAGGGGAAAGCTTACAAGAACTATCAGACCTAATACAACACAAAGGTATTCCTAAAAACACCTTCAGGAAGGTGTTCCTAATAAAAGTTCCTTATATTATTTCTGCCTGTTTAAAAAAATATATAATTAAATAATGTTGTATAGAAAAATATAGGATCCTTCATTGAAGAACATGCATCTATTTTTTTATTTTTGGATGTACATTTAACAGGCAACTTGCAGCACTATAAAAGAATTTACATTAATTAGTATAAATTATTTTTAGCTTCCATTTATAGCATCACCTGACACATATCTTCAATTGTCCTGCATTTATTATATGACCAGAGTACTCACTGCCTCAGAAATCAGAAACATCCTGGACGACACCCCCAATGGCTGGAAGCCTTCCTGCCTATTTAATATACTACTTTAAAGTCAGATTCTCAAAAATCACTCTGAGAAGCTTTACTAACATTCACACCGCTTTGAGAGGCGCCCACCTGAAACCACAGGCAAGGCCACAGCCGGGGCAGCCTGAGCTCAGCGCTGAGGGCACAGTGGACTCGGCCTAAGTGTTAGTCCGGGCCCCAGAACAAGCATACACCAACAGAAGACCCAAAAGGAGATGCAGGCAAACAACAGCTTCTGCAGCGCAGCCTGCACACTCCCTGGGGCTCCTCCTTGCAGTCCTGTCCTCGGCACAAGGGGCAGAACTCACTCTCCTTCGGGGACACGTGAACATCTCACTGCACCAGGGTCACTGAATTAAAATGCCCTAAACCCTGGGCCGGAGATTTAGCTCAGTGGTTCTGGCGCCTGCCTCACTAGTGCAAGGTCCTGAGTTCGATCCCGGTAACCACACAGAATGCTGGGCGTGGTGACTCACGCCCACCAGCAAACAATGCCACATACCACAGTGCCTGGCATGGTGGCTCACGCCTGTAATCCCAGCACTCCAGAGGCAGAGGCAGGAGGATTGCTGAGTTCGAGGCTTGCCTGGGCTACATAGTGAGCTCAGGGCCAGCCTGAACTACAAAGCCAGACCTTGTCTCAAAAAAAAAAAAAAAAAAAGTCCTAAGTCTGAAAACTCCAGTGTAAAGAGGTATCTCTTACTTCATGATATATTCAAGTTCAGTAAAGCAGAGCCCATATGTTCTGCGTAGGCTAACTTCCTCAACAACTTAAGTCTGGAAACATCACATATTCAATAACAGCAACCTTTTCCTTGCTATTTGATTTTCTAGTCACTTTCTAGGTGTGATTTAAGATACCAGGCAGTAGAAGACACTTTCCAAACACCACAGATGAAGGCTAACTGCTCTTTACCAATGTGCCTGTTTCTACAAGGACCAAGAATATTCTCTGAAACCTAAATTGTAAGTGGGTGTTTTCTTACCTACCTCACATATATGCAGCAAATACAAAACACTGACATGTTGTTCTAGCTCACACTCTAAGCATCGCTTACATGAAAACCGTGTGATTTTTTTTTTTTTTTTTTTTGAGACAGGGTTTCGCTCTATAGTTCAGGCTGTCTCTGAACTCACTATGTAGCCCAGGCAAGCCTCGAACTCAGCAATCCTCCTGTCTCTGCTTCCCGAGTGTTTGGATTATAGGCGTGAACCACCATGCCCGGCACTGTGGTATGTGGTATTGATGGCTGGTGGGCGTGAGTCTCCACGCCCAGCACTGTGTATGGTTACCGGGGATTGAACTCAGGACCTTGCACTTGCGAGGCAGGTGCCGGAACCACTGAGCTAACCCTCTGGCCCCATGTGTTTTTATACTCAAACCCATCAGCCAAGCAGCTCATTTTTGTATTTAACGATAATTTCTGTGTTCATAGTGTCTAGTACATTTTTAACTAGGTACTTCCAGACATTATAAACTAGATAACTTCATTAAGTTCTACATCACTTATTAGAATAAAATCCTTTTGTACCTTAAATCTAATAACTATGACCAGGCGTACGTAGAACCTGTGATACAGATTTTTAACTATACACCAGATGAAAACCCACACTTTTCTTTTTCTCAAAATCGCCTTTTTCTAAAAGATCTCATCATGAGCTACATGGTGAAAGGCTCTTTATCTTCAAGACTTGGGAAGGACAAACAGAGGGGGTGACATGCTAGAGCTTTTTATTTATCCAGGCGAGTTTCCAATGACAGCATTTTGCTGGGCTTCCCAAGTTCAAGCTCTACACAGTATTAACTGGGAACAGAGTGACGTCAGGGGCGATCACAGTAAAGTTTGAAGTAGTTAGAATCAACGCCTGTCTATGGTCCATACATTGTCATGCTTGGGGATTGACTTTCCCTGCCATTAATGCTCCAGCAGGCCAAAGCCTGAAGCTTCCATTCACAGGAAAAAAACAAAACTCTAAGAGAGAAGCTATCTTCAGTTTCAAGAAAAGGTACAGTTCGGGCTGGGTGTCATGGTGCTTGCACAGACCTTTGGTTCAACACATGGAAAGGGAAGAGAGGGAGGGGAAAGAGGAAGGGAGAGGAGGGAAGAGAAAGAGAAAGAGAAAAGGCTACAGAATACAGCTCGGCTCAGTGCTAAGCTCTTGCCTACCAACTATGAAGCCCTAGGTCCTTTCCAGCTACCACAAAGGAGAAGAGAAGGGGAGCAGAGGAGGGAGGGGGAGGAAAGAAAAAGAGTTTCTATCATCTTAACTACCTTTTCTTACATCCAATATTAGAAAGTTTCCATTAAGATTGAATGAGGTTTTGGAAACCACCCAACACAAGGTCTGCCACATGGTTTCCATTTAATAAATGTCTGTCACTGAAACTATCATCATTATTTTTCCATGTTTCCAGAAAGGAGGTGGAGCAAAGAACCAAAATAATCCAAACACTTACTTGGTTAGCACTCCACTAGCTGTAACTTTCACCTTTGTAACGGAGTTGTAAACGAGTTTTTCTAATTCAACAGTCCATGAGATCAGAAACTGCTGAAATCAACACCATTGATACTTTACCCTCTTCTCTGACTATAATTTAATGGGGAAAAAAAGACCGAAAGACCAAGAACAACAGCAACCATAACAAAAAACCGCTGTAATTTCAAAATTATCTTGGATTTTAAAAAAAGAAACAACTTTGATGCATTTATTCTTTTAATTAATAATAGGATTTATTTAAAACAGTCTTCTGTTCTAGAACGAGGAAAAGGGAAAGAAGATGGCCAATGTAGGAACTCTTCAGAATAAAAACAATACAAAATACTGATGTGATGTATCTCTATATAACTAGATTCTATGGGCAATAGGAACAAATCTTAAAAGACTAACTTTTAAATTACACAAGACATACAAACTGCTCTTACTAAATTCTTCTGGCTGAATAATTAGTTACAAACCTACTTCAACCTCTTTTCTTGGGCTCGCAATGTAGCTCAGTAGTGGAGCATTTGCCCAGAGATTGCTTCTTGCTGCAAAGACAAAAGACAATTTACACATTGCAGTCAGAATCAGCCAGTCATGTTGCTGAACTGCAAACAATCTGACACGGGCTTCATTTCTCAACCAGGATTTGAACCACACTGACATGCTTAATCCTATTCCAAACTAAACTCTGTCTGGGCTGGGGATATAGCTCCATGGTGCTACACCTGCCTGGTAAGTGCAAGGTTCTGAGTTCAATTCCCGATAAGGAGAAAAAAAATAATAAATAAGTAAATAAATCAAGTACATCAATGATGAAAGAATATGAGAAAAAATTTTAAGTACCCAAGAAAAATGTCCTTAAGAAGGACTGAGGGAGGAAGGAGGAATAGAGGAAGAGGATAAAGATACACAGGTACAGATTCCCAGTGATGAAATGTGAACTTTATGAATTTTTAAAGTGTACCAATAACACGATTTTTTCAAAAGATTCATCTTTGAGGGCCGGAGATTTAGCTCAGTGGTTCCAGCGCCTGCCTCTCAAGCACAAGGTCCTGAGTTCAATCCCCGGTAACCACATACAATGCTGGGCCCAGCAGTAATCAATACCACATACCACAGTGCCGGGCATGGTGGCTCATGCCTGTCATCCCAGTATTCAGAGACAGGAGGATTGCTCAGTTCAAGGCTTGCCTGGGCTACACAGTGAGCTGAGGTCCAGCCTGAACTACAAAGCAAGACCCTGTTTCAAAAAAAAAAAAGATTCATCTTTGAAACCCCAAAAAACACCCACTTTTCCATTTATATTGTAGAAGGAAGCACAAGAGATTTTCCCCCCATATATAAGAAGCAAGGTAAGTAGAACAGAATGTTTAGAGGAGTAACTGTCACTGCAGATGAACACACTGTGCAACTTTTATAATCCCACTCACCACACACGAAATATGCCCTGACATCAGGCTTCGTTTTCTCAGAAGTTGCCATTAAGCTTAGCTGAGATGTAAGAGCAGAGATATGAAAAATTTCAAAGGAAAATTACAGTGGAATCTCATCTAGGTAAAATTGTGTAATTAAAACCATCCATCAGCAGAAATTATACTGTGATCAGTAAGGAAAAACAGGAAAAAAGGACTTACATGCTTATAAATAATAAAAATACGCTTCAATATCCTCTGTATGACTTCACACGTAAAATTATAAGGACAGGCATAATTTATCATTAAAAGTTTTAAACAAAAATAAGGTTATTTCATTCTAGGGAGATCAATCCATACTTACACACTTAGTATAATACCCTGATAGAAATATATCAGGGGCTATTTACCTCTACAATCAAGTCATTCTCATGACCTTAAAATATAAAGTAAAGTAGGCACGGTACCAGTTGATCTAAATGCCCAGCCCTCCCATGACCTTAAACATAGAATGGGCTAAAAATGAGAATCAAAAACCAATGAAGGCCGCGGGTGGTGGCTCACGCCTGTCATCCCAGCACTCAAGAAGCAGAGGCAGGAGGATTGCTGAGTTCCAGGCTTGCCTGGGCTACATAGTGAGCTCAAGGCCAGCCTGAACTACAAAACGAGACCCTGTCTCAAAAAAAAAAAAAAACAAAAAACAAAAAACAATGAAGGGTATCACAATAATGTCATAAATATTTGAATGCTAGTACGTGTCTTTCAATGTAAAGACGTTTTTCACATGAAAAATTAACCCATCCCATTTATAATCAAAATATTGTCTTCAAGTCTCCTCATGTTCACTACTTTTAACAAGTCACCATTAAGTGGCCTGGATCAAACTGACTTTACATCTGCTGTCTGTCTAGAAACGTCAAGTTCTAATTTCAGACCTGCTATACCCACACTCACAGGAAAAAACCTTATTGTAAAACTGACAAAAGATAAAAGTAATGACACTCGATTGCAAATGTGCAGGCCTGACACCCAGACAGGAGTGTATAAACACCACTGTCCAGTTGAAGGACACAGACCTTCCTGGAGAAGTGATTGATTTTAAGGGTAGGGCATGGAAAATTCAAGATAAGCCTGGGATATCAGCAGATGCCACAAAGCAAGGAAGTGCTTTCAAAGGGGCAGAACGCATCAGAAGGACATCAGGGTCAGCCTGCAGGAGCTCGCAAGGGCCAAAGCCAGAACAATCGCAACACCAAAATAACTAGCAATTTACAGAATAAAAGAGCTTCCTACATATTCATATTAATTTAAATGATTAAATTAGCTGGTGGATAGGTAAGAAAAAGCTCTCCTTGCAGAATTCCAATTAACAAATATACAGTGAAGATAATCTGTAGTGATTTTCTGTAACTATAGTAGTTACTACAAGAAGTAATCTACCAATGGGCATTAAACCCTGCAGGTAAAAGGTTCAAGAGAAACAGGACACCTGCAAAGGGTCAAAGAATCTCCTCCAGGACACTTATTAATTACAAAGTGAACAACAGTCACTCCAAAAATCCAGGAGACACTACCTGAAATCAAGAGATGAAGTCACCACTCATAAGAAAACTGATGTCAAAGGACTCATTTCAAGGGAGTCAAAAAGACAATTCATCGGGGCCGGGGATTTAGCTCAAGTGGTACCGCACCTACCTTGGAAGCAGAAGGACCAGAGTTCAATCCCTGGTACCACAAAAAAAAAAAAAAAAAAAGACAATTCATCATATTTCTGGTCTTCTGCTCTAACATGAAAAAAGCCTCAAAGCAAACATTGTAAAACACCAGGCAACCCTAAGTCTAGAGTCAACCTACAACACAACTGACCGTTACTGTTACAAAGTATAGATCATGAAAGACAGAGCTGAGAACTGTCACAAACTATGAGTATTTCAGGAGTCAGAGCCACTGAACACAAGGCAGCTCTAGGAACGGACTCTGCCTCAGGAAGCGAACATAAATAAGCAGAAGACCAGGTAGAATGCTAAAAGTCTGCTGCTCAGTTAGAGGTACTGTGCTAACTTAAATCCCTTGATTTTGAACACTATGCTATAGTTACATAAGATACTAACAGTAAGGGAAGCTGGTAAAAGGAACGTCTGAACTCTGGAAGAGCTTTGCAATTTATTTCTAAATGTGGTATTTCAATAAAGCTTTTAAAAACTTATGGAAAAGGAAAGTGATGTAGTTACTCTTGCTCCTCACTTACACTTGGTTTTCTTTCTTTCTTTTTTTTTTGGAGGGGCGAGGAGTCCAAAAGCCTGTATCTCTGCTTAACATGATTAAGGAAGGTCTGAGAGAAGAAGGTGAGATGAGACTCAGACACACAAAATCACAAAGGCCCTCCTCACCAATGAGTATGATCTGCCTTTCACGTGTAGCTGGACTTCTCAGGTATCCCTGAACAAAACACAGTCTTTTACTTTAAAACATGTGAACACAGGGCCAGAGGGTTAGCTCAGTGGTTCCGGCACCTGCCTCGCAAGCGCAAGGTCCTGAGTTGGATCCCTGGAAGCCCCATACAATGCTGGGCGTGGAGAGTCACACCCACCAGCCATCAATACCACATACCACAGTGCCAGGCATGGTAGCTCATGCCTTTCATCCCAGCACTCGGGAGGCAGACAGGAGGATTGCTGAGTTCGAGGCTTGCCTGGGCCACATAGTGAGCTCAGGGCCAGCCCAAACTACAAAGCGAGACCCTGTCTCAAAAAAGAAAAAAAAACATGTGAACATATCTCCAAGCTCGTCTTTCTTGGATGGCGCTAAAACACAGAATGTGGGGTATTCACAGAATGCCAACAAGCAAAACATCTCCGGGCATAAAGCTGAAAGCGTTTTAAGAGTGACAGCCAGCAGCGGGTGGAGGTATAATGAAAGGGGCGGAGCAAGGTGGGTCTCAAGGAGGGACTCGCCAGAAGAGCTCAAGAAGCACTCACGGGCGGACAGGTGTTTTCCCATCTCACCATTATTAACTTGGACAAATAACACATTTTAAAACACTCTATTTTACAGTCACATGTCCCAAAAGACTGTACCACTTATATCCTATTCACATTTTTATGTATGCAATCACATTATGTGTGAGACTAAGAACTTATGCCATCATGTCTTTTCTTTCAAAATGTTTAATATTACTCAATATAATATTCCTAGAAAATAGCAGGTATCATCTGCGACCTCCAGTAAATAGCTAATCTTTTTAGAAAGGTTGTGTGGGGAGTCTCTTACCATTCATCAGAAGACAAGATGTACTATTCAGAAACATTATTCAGCCTTAAGAAGGATCGAAATTCTCAAACGTTACAAAAATGGATGAGTTCTGAGAATGTTCTGCTAAGTAAAATAATCTGATCATGAAAAGAGAACTGTTGCACAACTCTACTCAATGAGGACCCACAACAATCAAAACCTGAGACAGACCCGCGGCAAGGTGGGAGGGAAAAAAGGATCTAGTTAAGACAGCGCTTCGTTCAACAAAATGGAAAAGAGTTCCAAGACTGGCTATGCGGCAATGCTAGCGGGCGTAACAATCTGAACTGACCCCACAGAACTATTAAGACAGTAAAGTTTAGGTTATGTAAAATTTAACAGAAATGTAAATCTTTTTGTGGATTTGCCTGGATGTATGTGGTGCTGGGGAGAAAGTCCAGGAGCTCATGTAGCTAAGCAGACATCTGTCACTGAACTACACGGCCAACTCCTTGAAAAGTTATTTAAAAGGTAACTACTTAAAAGGAGCTTCTGGGCCTCAGCAATTCTTACTAGCTTAATGATATATCCACATAGGTACACACATACTAAATATATATATATTATATATATATATATAAAAATACACAACAATGTTAACTGTTGCATTGGTTCTAGTACAAAAAAACTGAAATGGGGCGGAGATTTAGCTCAGCGGTTCTAGTGCCTGCCTCACAAGCGCAAGGTTCTGAGTTCACTCCCCCCACCAACCACATACGATGCTGGGCATGCTGATTCACGCCCACCACCAATCAATACCACACACCACAGTGCCGGGCGTGGTGGCTCACACTTGTAATCCCAGCACTCAGGAAGCAGAGGCAGGAGGATTGCCAAGTTCGAGGCTTGGGTGGGCTACACAGTGAGCTCAGGGCCAGCCTGAACTACAAAGCAAGACCCTGTCTCAAAAAAAACAAAAAAACCCTGAAATCACTAAGTTCTTATTAAAATGATACCCCTCACGTCAGGGAAGTAGCTCAAGGGTGCTGCACCTCAGTCTCAAGCACAAGGTCCTGAGTTCAATTTCCTCATTTAAAAAATGACATCCTTAATCAGAGGATAATATTTCTTTTCTGTTTTGTTTTGTTACATGGTCTAGCTTTGTAGTTCAGGCTGGCCCTGAGCTCACTATGTAGCCCAAGCAAGCCTCAAACTCAGCAATCCTCCTGTCTCTGCCTCCCGAGTGCTGGGATGACAGGCATGAGCCACCATGCCTGTCATTGTAGTAATGTGGTATGATTGTTGGTGGGCGTGAGTCACCACACCCTAGTATTGTTATATGTGGTTACTGGGGATTGAACCAAGGACCTTGCGCTTGCTAGGCAGATGCTGGAACCACTGAGCTAAATC
>PVIC010037555.1:0-18030 GCA_004025085.1 Thryonomys swinderianus | reverse complement strand
CTTGAGTTTGATCTCTGATACAAAACAACAACAACGAAAGAAAGAAAGAAGAAAAATCAACTCATACATTAACATCTTTTGTCTTAAAAGAAAAACAGTCACACATGTGTCCTAGGTTCGCCACCACTGATATAAACCCTAGCAAAGTAAGGGTGGCCGGTCTGTGAGTGACTAAAAACTTAGGATTTCCAGCTCAGGTTTGATGCAGATATGCAGAGAAATAGAGAAGGCGTGTTACAGGCGTGAGGGTCATAGGTATTTTATAAATTCGAGTTTATCCTCAGCTTGGGTATTTTTTGGCTGAATTTATTTTAACGAGTTTGTTTGTTTTCCAATTCCTGCATTACTTGACCATTTTTGTGCCCTGCTCCCCACTTGGCCTTTTTTTATTGCTTAGTTTTATAAATATGGAAGCATACTTTTATTTTTTAATCAGTTGTAAAGCTGTTGTACTCTGTTATATTTTTATATCTACTGAGATAATAATACAGTGGTATGAGTTGAGATGCCCTTAACTTTATACTGGCTACATATGAAAATCCAGTTTCTGTTGAAATAACAACTTCAGGAAACTAATATAGGAATGATCAATGTATTTGTCTTCTATTTTCAAAAATCAAATGATGGGCTGTCGGTGTGTTTAGCTCAGAAGTAGAATGTATGTTTAGCACATGCAAAGTCCTAGGTTCAATCTCCAGCACCAAAAGCATAGCAGAACAAAAACAGCAAACAATAAATGATAAATAAATATGGATATTAAGGAAATGTGAGTTTTTTTAGATAAAGTATATGCAGTTGGTAGGAGCAGAGAAGATAGTTGACTTAAACTGTACTGATTTCTTTTATTTAATTGAAGGTCTATTTTAGCCTCTTATCTTCTGAAGGAGAAGCTCAACATCTTGGGCAAACTGGGGTGCCTGCTAAGCTGTGCGGGCTCTGTCGTGCTGATCATCCACTCCCCGAAGTCGGAGAGCGTGACGACGCAGGCTGAGCTGGAAGAGAAGCTCACTAACCCCGGTAAGTGCGCTCGAGGACGCCCGGGCGGCCTGAGGACTTCCTGAAGTGAGCCTGTAGGGGCGGTGCGGGACGGTTCTGGTTCTGGAGCGGAGCGAGGGTAGAAAATGCTTGAGGAGCAAGCGCGAAGCAGCCCAGAGCCGAGGCCGCGGGAGACCAGGGCGTTCCAGGCGCGGGTTTTCTCCCCGAGCATCCGGTTCCCACGCAGGGCCCGGGCCAGGGACCGAGCTCAGGGTACTGCGCCTGCCCCCCGGGTGCCGAGCTGCTGTCCGCACACCCACGAGGGCTGTGTGCCTCTCCTGCCCCTCTAGTGAATGGCCTGGGCTGCCTGACCTTCCTCCTGCCCCCTGCACTGCTGCCAGCTCTGCCCTCTCCGCCGTCCTGACGCCTGGGACCCTCTGAAGTGTGACCTTTCCCAGAGAGAGCCCAGCGCCCCATGCTTGCACCCTGCGCGCCCCCTTGATGCCGGGTCTGCTCAGGTGCCTCGGCTGCTTCTCGTTCTCTGCCCTCCAGCCCTGCGGCTGCGCCATGGGCACGGTGGCACGCAGGCACTGCCCTCCGCTGCCTGTTTTCCAGGTTGGTTGGTTTGTTTTTGAGACAGGGTCGCACTATGTAGTTCAGACTGACTTGAACTCACTACGTAGCCCACCCTTGAACTCCAGGGATCCTCCTGCCTCAGCTTCCCATGTGTTGAGATTATTAGTGTGCCCCCCTTCCCAGCTCACCCCTGTCCAGTTTGTAGCTCAGTCTCCCAAAAACTTGCCCTTCCACGTCCTTCCTTGCAGTCTTCCGTGGTTCCTTTCTCCACAATCTCTTTTTTCACCTCTGATGGCCAGGACTCCAGCGGTCTGCTTGCTAATTAGCACGTCCGCATCTGTTGATTTCCATCTCTGCACCACCTGGCTGTGTCCCAGCAGTGCCCGGCCCTGGGAGGTCCAGTGTTTCATCAGAATAGCGCAGGTGTGGTGGCACATGCCTGCAGTCCCAGCACTCAGGAGGGTAAGGCAGGACGATAGCCACAAGTTCGAGGCCAGTTTGGCCTGCACAGCGAGACCTTGTCTCAAAAGAAATTCATCAAAATGCACAATTCCAAAGCAATCCCAAAACAGTGGCTATAATACCGCCCCTGGAAATCGAAGGGCAAGTAGCAGGATCCCCCTTGTAAGTGATCAGGCTCACAGAGGGGAGGAGGGAGGTGGGACCCAGCACGGGACGAGGCCTGATGGCTGCAGGTGTGCGCTGCTCGGGGCGGGCAGCTCTGCCTCGTGAGGTAGACGACAACTGGAAGTTCCTGTTGGACAAAGATTAATTTTCCCTCAATTTACATGGAAGTTGCATTTCTCAAAAATTCAGTGTATAGAGGATGGGGATTTAGCTCAGTGGTTCCAGTATCTGCCTGGCAAGCAAAAAGTCTCGAGTTCGATCCCCGGTACTACATACTGCAGTGCTGGGTATGGTGACTCACGCCCACCAGCAATCAGTACCACATAACACAGTGCCAGGTGTGGTGGCTCACACCTGTCATCCTAGCACTCAGGAGGCAGAGGCAGGAGGATTGCTGTGATTTTGAGGCTAGCCTGGGCTACATAGTGAGCTCAGGGGCAGCCTGAACTACAAAATGAGAACCTATAAAAAAATTTCAATATATAGGAAATCCATGCAAAGAATACTTTGTTTTGCACATAAGACAGGTTCTAGGCTCTGTTACTATAACCAGATTTTTTTTTTTTTCTGAGACAGGGTCTCGCTTTGTAGTTCAGGCTGGCCCTGAGTACACTCTGTAGCCCAGGCAAACCTTGAACTCAGCAATCCTCCTGCCTCTGCCTTATGAATGCTGAGTGCTGGGATTATAGGTGTGAGCCACCACACCCGGTATTATGGTATGTGGTACTGATTGCTGGTGGGCGTGAGTCAGCACACCCGGTATTGCTGTATGTGGTTTACCAGGGATCAAACCAGGGACCTTGCACTTGGTAGGCAGGCACTAGAACCACTGAGCTAAATCTCTGGGCCTATTGCCAGATTTTGTGTGTGTGTGTGTGTGTGGTACCAGGGATCGAACTTGGGCCCTGTGCATCCAAGGTTGGCACAGTACCACTTGAGCTAAGTCCCCAGTCCCCACTATTACCAGATTCTTAATTTACAAGTCCAGGGAGACAGGTGAAGTCATGAGAACAGGATGATTTGTGGTGTGTGGGGCCCTCTGCAGTGCCCCTGTCCACCGTGTCCAGCCCCCTCCATTTTAGCAGGTGTCGATACTCCTGTTACACCGTTCAGGGTTCCTCCACCTTATCCTGTGTCCTCCGCCTGGCACTATCCACCCATGATGGTAACTCAGTAAGAACCTATGGGACTGACTCTAGAAAGTAAGGAAACAATCTTATACCCAGGTACAGTGGCACAGGTCTGTAATCCTACCTGTCAGGAGGCTGAGGCAGGAAGGTCACAGGTTGAAGGTCAGCCTGAGATAAATCTTTTTTTCAAATAATAACAATAATAAGGCTGAGGCAGGAGCATCACTTAAACCTTGGAGTGAATCAGTTTGGGCAACATAGCAAGATACCATCTCCAAAATGGTATGGTGGCTCATGCCTATAATCCCAGCACTCAAGAGGCAGAGGCAGGAGGATTGCTGAGTTTGAGGCTTGTCTGGGCTACATAGTGAGCTCAGGGCCAGTCTGAACTACAGAGCGAGACCCTGCCTCAAAAAGCAAACAAAAACAAAACGAAACACAAAAAAGTAAACCCATCTTGAAATGGCTTATTTTTCAACAGTAAATCATTCATGTTGACTTTTAGTATTTTCAGTACGCAAATGGTGGTAATAGAGAGCCATATCAACATCTGGAGTTATGAGATGTTGGGGGCGTGTTTCACGTCTTTATTGGGGTGGCAGGGGAGGGGCTCCCTCCCTCCTAGCCACCCCAGGGTTGTGTCCTGGGGGCAGCTGAGCCCACAGAGGCAAGTTCCTGCCGTTTTGGAGGGGCAGCGGGTGGCCCCTGGTGCGGCCTGGTCGGTCACGATGGTGTAGGGCTGTGTGGGAGGGCAGAGTCAGAGCGAGGCCCCGATGAGAAGGTGCAGTCAGTACCGACCCTAGGGATTCTTGGGAAGGTAACAGTCTTACGGCTTTCCTGTTGCTGTAGGTACAGTAATTTGGAGCTGTACAAGTCACCCGCCCTGGGCTGGTGGTAGAACCGAGGGCCTTGCAGGGCTGGGCAGGTGTCTCACCCCTGAGCCGTATCCCCAGCGTCTGTCACTGTCTCCATGGTGAATGAACAATGGGAGTAATTTTTTTTTAAATAGGGTCTGGCTTTGTAGTTCAGGCTAGACCTGAGCTCACTATGTAGCCCAGGCAAGCCTCGAACTCACAGCAGCCTTCCTGCCTCTGCCTCCCGAGTGCTGAGATGACAGGCGTGAGCCACCACGCCCATTGTGGTGTGTGGTACTGATTGCTGGAGGGCGTAAGTCACCACACCCAGTAGTGTTATGTGTGGTTACGGGGATGGAACCAGGGACCTTGGGTTTGCCAGGCTGACCCGGGAACCACTGAGCTAAATCCTTGGCCCTGGGAGTAATTTTTGTAGGACAGAGTCAGTGGACCCAGGAAAATCAATGCAGAGCCCTCAGATACTTACCCACCCAGCAGAGCAACCTCACCCGACCGTGGCTGACGGTGCAGGCACGGGCTGGGCTCGGCCCTTCCGGGTGGCGGCCAGCAGGGGGCGCCGGGTCACCACGTGCCGTCTCTATTGCAGTGTTTGTGGGCTACCTGTGCGTCGTGCTGCTCATGCTGCTGCTGCTCATCTTCTGGATTGCGCCGGCCCACGGCCCCACCAACATCATGGTCTACATCAGCATCTGCTCCTTGCTGGGGAGCTTCACCGTGCCTTCCACGAAGGGCATAGGGCTGGCGGCCCAAGACATCTTGCACAACAACCCGTCCAGCCAGAGGGCCCTGTGCCTGTGCCTGGTGCTCCTGGCCGTGCTGGGCTGCAGCATCATCGTTCAGTTCAGGTACATCAACAAGGCCCTCGAGTGCTTCGACTCCTCTGTGTTCGGGGCCATCTACTACGTGGTGTTCACCACTCTGGTCCTGCTGGCATCTGCCATCCTCTTCCGGGAGTGGAGCAACGTGGGCTTGGTGGATTTCCTGGGCATGGCCTGTGGATTCACGACCGTCTCCGTGGGGATCGTCCTTATACAAGTGTTCAAAGAGTTCAATTTCAACCTCGGGGAGATGAACAAATCCAACATGAAAACAGACTAGGATGCGGCCAGGGGTTGGGGGTGGAGGGGCAGGTCTCGGAGGCGGTTCCTGGTCTAGACTGGATGTGAAGCAGCGAGACCCTCAATCCCTGGGGTGAGAGGTGCCTGTGCCCTCGCAGGTGGCCGAGTGGACACGAGGGGCTGGCTCGACACTAGGCTGGGCCCAGCCCCACGCAGCCCGACCTCCGGGGGTGGGCTGGGCGTCTGTCTCTGATGAGATGAATGTCATTTCCATTTCCATTGACCTGGGAGCTTTTGTGACTGCTCTTTCCTTTTAAAATATTTTCACATGACCTAATCAGAAAAGAAAAGTAGGCGCTCTCTGGGTAGTCTTTGCAGGGGAGCAAATGTTCTCAGAAGATTCCTTTGGAAACAGGAGAAATGGTCTTGAAATCCGGCTCTGTACAGTAAACGTGACTGTAGTTGTGTTAGTTTGCATTAAGCATGTATAATATTCAGGAACCTCATTGGAATAAGAGGTATTTATTGAACTGTTTTTAATCCTCTAACAAATTGACTCTCTTCTGCACTCATCCCAAGACATCTTAATAGCAAGTAGAGAAGAGGTAGTGAATGTGATGCAGTATTCCATTGGCAGGACAGCTTTTCAATAGCTCACATCAATTTCAGTGCCTTTATCACTTGAATTATTCACTTAATTTGACTATTACTGTGTGTATGTTCTCTTAGATTAGAATAATCCCATTCCTCAGTTATATATTTATATTTCAGTGTTCAGATTACAAATATGTAAAGCAGTTAGAAATAATAGTATTGTCAGTGGAAGATAGTCAAAACTAAAGACACATTAGAGCAAACGGACCCATTCAGCATGTAGTTCTTGTCTAATTAAAGACAGCTAATTAAGTAGCATGAGGCATTTTATTTTCATTCAACTTGTATATCTAGGATCCAGTATCAAATATGTCTACACTGGTTTTCGGCAAGCATTTGTAACCGGTTGGAAGAAATAAACTATCGAACTTGATAATAAGTTACTACCTGAGGGAATAAGTGTTTAATAGCACCTATATTGAGTGTCCTCTAATACAGGAACAGATTAAAGGGCACAGATAAGCTTAAGAGTCAAAGAAATGTATATCAAAGATGGAAATAACTAGTTTACCCATCACATTGCTTGAGATATTATTTGAGAGTTGTTCACCCAACCTCTCATAAACTTCTTGAGCATAAACAAAGGCCTGGGTTTCCTCAGAACCAAAAACAAGGCAAAATAAAACGAAAGACTACTTGAATATAAAATAGCCAATAATTGTGGCAGGTTTTGGATCAAAAAATCATCTTTCTGTCTATAGTAACCTACCCTGTATATTAAACTGTAGCGAAGCATGGTGTGCTGCAGGGACATAGTGCTGAGGACTCATGAGCAGTGCTCCACCCAGTGGGGGCACTGGCCATCCGGGAGGGGTGAGCAGACCAAGCGGGTGGAAATGAAGTTTAGTAATACCCAGTTAGTTACCCGCTAAGCGCAAAAACAACATCTCCAGAGGCAAACGAGGCAAAAAAAAACACCTCTGTGAATTAAAAGAACATGTGATAATCTCAGTTTGTCAGTAGTTTTTAAAAAGCAATGGCAAAATTAAAACTTAAAAAGTCTTATGGAGGCCTAGGCATTTAGCTCAGTGGTTCTGGCGTCTGCCTTGCAAGCTCAAAATCCCGAGTTCAGTCCCAGTAACCATATACTCCAGTGCCGGGAGTAGTGACTCACACCTGTCATCCCAGCACTCGGGAGGCAGAGGCAGGAGGATTGCTGAGTTCGAGGCTTGTCTGGGCTCCATAGTGAGCTCAGAGCCAGCCTGAACTACAAAGCGAGACCCTGTCTCAAAAAAAAAAAAAAAAAAGTCGTATGCCGTTGGGTAATTAAACCTATAGAAATGTTATTTCTGTTATCAGGTCTTGAAGGTTTTTTTTTTAATTATCTGCATTCTTAGGGATGCAGGCCTTAATTTACTAAACTCTGAGTATAAGCAAAAGCCTTATGTAGCAGGATCACACAATTTAGGCATAAAAATAGTTCCTTAAGAAAGGAGCTTGAGAAAGAGTACATATGGCTATACAAGTGAAAGAAGCAAGTTCATGGGAAAAAAAGTTTTTTTTGCGATACCAGGGATCAAACTCGGGACCTTGTACTTGTCAGGCAAGTGCAACATTACTGAGCCACATCCTTGACACATAAAGTACGTTTATTTTGCTGTAGTCTACACGTGAAACCCAGTTGAGATAAATCTGTCACTGTACCCTGTTATAGCTGAATCCACAGTAATACCATGACTTTTCAGAGGTGATAGTTTTTGGATGATTTTCCCTATGATTTTTTTTAAAGAAAAATCTCACAGTATTAATGTTCCCTCTCCTCTTGAAGGTGCCTGGTCTCAGGCTTCTGTCTGTCCAGCAGATGCTATCGTGGGACACAGGCTTTTGTCCCAGTGGAACAAAGTTCCTAGTGTTTCAGGTGCGTGACAGTGCCCTCTAAGTAAATGGCATGGCTACTGTCTAATGATATGATTTTCAAACTTAACATAGAACATGTATACTAGGTTTAATAGTATTTATTTTACAAATTCATTTCTTATATTCATTTGAAAATACAAAGAAGAAAGCCCCAACGATGGCCCTAAGGGAGGACCATTTTGGGACGGAGCTCTGATGGGCCGAAGGTCGGTTCACACAAAGCCTTTTCATGATGATATGCTTTGTGTTTATCCCTGATAAAACTAAGGAAAAGCAGGGCATGTTGGCATATGCCTGTAATCCTAGCACTCTGGGAAGCTGAGGCAGGAGGATTCTAAATTCAAGCCCAAGCTGGGCAATTTAGCAAGATCTTGTCTGAAAACATAAAAATCTTTTAAAGGGCTGGGGAATGTAATAGTGCAGACTCTGGATTTTATCCCCAGTACAGAAGGGGGTAGCTCACCCCACCCAGCACAAGACAACTAAGTAACGACCTAATTTGCAAGTTTCCATGTTTTCGAACCTCCACTAAAATCAAAGGTTTTTTAAAATCGAAAATTGCAAAATTACTTTAGATAGATAAAGAGGTCGTTTTTCTCCTGTCCTGCTTAGGCCCTGTCTCGTTTCCTCGCCTAGCTCTTTACACTGGCAAGATTGTTGCCCATTCTGCTCATTGATCACGAGCGGGACCCCGTAAGGACTCCGCCCCAGCCCCCCAGGACCGCGCCGAGCTCGGTGGCCTGCGTGCCCCGCCTGCCCCGGGCGCGGGGGCGGGCAGGCTGGCTTCCTGGCCTTGCCGAGCCGTCGGTGCAGCCTTCCCTTGTGGGCCCTCCCTGCGCCGCGGGAGGAGCGCGCTCTCTGCAGCCCTGTCCCGCGGTGTGGCCCCGCTCCTCCCCGGCAGTCCTCACACCGAGGTGCCGTTCCCTGCTCCTCTGTGGGCCTCGTCTCGCTCTCCGGCGGAAGAGAGCACTGTTCAGGTGGGCACTTGCTGCTCCCGCGCTTTTTCTCCGGACAGCGCGGCTCCGGGCAAACGTCGGTCCGGGGACCGCCGCGGAGCGTTCAGATGCAGCGTCTCTGGGCCTGGAGAGACCCTCGGCCCGGCGGAGCACGCCCCTGCCACTTGATGGTTGTTTTGGGGTCAAAACCCAGGGCTCTGCATGCTGGGAAGCATCCTGCCATTGAGCTGCACGCCCAGCTCTGCGCCGAGATGTCCTCCGGCTTGGTTGGCTTGTTTTCTTCTGTCGTGAGGTGCTGGAGCTCGAGTAGGGGTTCAACCTGAGAGGCGCGCGCGCTTCTCCCCTGAGCGCGGCGGCCCTGCTGCTGACTCCGGCCGCTCCACTCCTCTCCAGGAAGGAGGGGGCGCCCCAGGGGCCTGCAGAGCCGCGCCTCCCTGTCTCGACCCCCGAGCCTGCCCCAGCTTCCCGCGGCCCAGGCGGACCCTAGGAAGAGACGGGGCTCCGGGAGGGCCGTCCTCGGTGCCGTGACACGAGGAGGCTGTACACCTGCCAGCAGGCCCGGCGGGCATCTTGGCGTTCTGCCTTCTCAGGGACCCAAAATGTCTCCCTTCACTGCTGACCTTACTTCCAAGGATGTGTCCTCCGTGCCCTTGTGTTGTATGTTTTACTCATGATCATACCCAGATTTTGTTCACTTGTGCTGGCAAGAGAAAATACCAGTTGGCACCCCAGTCACACCATGAGGCAGTTTATCGCATAAAATACCTCAACTTTCTGTATCCTCAGTCCCGCTTCACAGTTGTGCTCGTGAGGAATTTTAGGGTCTGTCATTAGCTCACAGGTGACTCTTCCCTCTGGCCCGATTCTTGTACCTCCACTGTATACTTGAAGAGATTAAGAATTATAGGAACAGGTATGAGAATTTGGCCCAATCCCACTACTTGTTTATTTTCATATACATTTCTCATATGCTATTGAGTGTAACAAAATAATTTTAAGAAATTGTAATCTTTGTTACATAAAAATATATTGTCTAGTAAAAACTTGATATTCAGTAGAGCAGTGATCATGTAAATAAGTGTATTTCAGACGTACCCAAAGTGGTTAAAAAGCAGCCCTAAGGCCTGGAGCTAAGGAGGATTTCTTTCTTTTCTCTCTTTTTCCCTTAATTGTGCAAATATGGGTGAGTCACTTAACCTTTCTGTGCCTCGTCTTTTCTACCTCTACAGGGTGGGTGGTTCCAAATCTGTTTCTAAGACCCTTGTGGCGCTGGAGCAGCGCTCGCTCGGGCAGCCTGCGGTGGGAGCGCTGTGCTCCGCCTGGCTCTGGCCGTGGTGGGGGACTAAGCTTGCACTGACCCCACCGTCCGCCCGACCGTGCCGAAGATCACGAGGCTTAGAGCACAGAGCGAGTAGAGGAAGCACTGGCTGTCAAGGTTGCATGATTCCTTGAAGCTTTAATTTTCTCTTGTTTTTTTAAAGGGGTTTGTATGCTCTATAGTAAAATATGGAAATTAAATCGGTACATTAGAAACTGCACTGAATGATCACATTCTGAGGGTATGATGGGTTCCTGTGCCATCCCGCGCAGTCTGTGTTCTGCAGAAATGTGCCGACCGCGTGCTGACTCTGTCCCGTGACTGGTGATGGTAGTGCTGAACTTCCTGCTTTGAAGCAGCTCAACCCAGACGATGACCTCTCTGACTTCCTGTGATGTCAGGAGCTTCCCGACCACTAGTGCCAAAGGGTCATGTTGAAAAACTCAGAATACTCCTTTTATTTGTTAGAGTAGAATAATTTGCCCCATACTCATTCAATGGTTTGTATTTTACAGATTTAGTGGTGGTGTTTTCCAGTAGCATTCCTGTTTTTGCCTTTTTTAAAGGACAGCTATTTTCCTTGTGAAATGGAGTATAATCATGAAGACCAGAAGAAGGCTGGATAAAAATGTCAAATGTTGATATTGGTTGCATAAAATTCTTTTCATGTCAATGCATCTGAGGAGCTTCTGATTGGCACATGGCCACATTTATCAATGGCTAAGACTTGCTTACATTTTGCTTTGTAGAAGTAGTCATGGCATGATGTAATTAATTGCCTTATGTAAATACAAAAGGCTATTTATTAAGTTTTCCAATAATATTTATTAATCTGTATGTGTTTTAAAATAAAATAACTTATTTGTAGCTGAACATTTGTTGATTCTTCCCTTTGCTTGTAATTCTTGAATAATCTTAAGTTCCAAACCACCCCAATTCCTCACTTTTTCTCCCTACAGTCTTGGGGGTAAATCCATGATATGTGAACAAATTCATTATCTTGTGGCAATCTCCTGGCTCACTGAAATCATGGTATTACAGAAAACTAGCTCTATCTTAATGTCTCTTACACATTTTTGAGTGGCATCACTTCTATCATTTTATTTTATTTGTTTTTATTTTTTTTGAGACAGGGTCTCACTTTGTAGTTAAGGCTGGCTCTGAGCTCACTATGTAGCCTAGGCAAGCTTTGAACTCAGCAACCCTCCTGTCTCTGCCTCCCGAGGGCTGGGATGACAGGCGTGAGCCACCACGCCTGGCACTGTGGTATGTGGTATTGATTGTTGGTGGGCGTGAGTCTCCATGCCAGCACTGTATGTGGTTACTGGGGATCGAACTCAGGACCTCGCGCTTGCAAGGCAGGCGCCGGAACCACTAAGCTAACCCTCCAGCCCTATCATTTTATATTTTAAGCCCACAGGAAATTAGAGAACATGTCCCTGTAATCCTAGCACTCTGGGAGCCTCAGGCAGATGGGTCCCTAGTTTGAGCTCAGCCAGTCAGGAAGACCCTGCCCAGAAGAGGGAGGGGAAGCTGAGAGTGTGGCCCTCGGTCAGTCCCCAGGACCAGGAAAAACAAAAGAAACGGAGAGAATCATGACACGTTTGAGTAAAAGCAGCATCAGAAATTTTGTTTATTTCTCAGTGTTTGTAAGTTTTCTTGTTTACTTTTGGTCATGGAGTTTGAGTCAGGGCTTTGAACACACTAAGTACGTAATTTACCACTAAGATAACCATCCTTCATGCCAGTTATTTTATTAAATGAAAAAACTATTTTCAGTAAAATTATTTTCTTAGGTACTATCCAAACAGATTTAATTTCACACACTTTAGT
The DNA here is from genome assembly GCA_004025085.1 of Thryonomys swinderianus. Classification (NCBI taxonomy): domain Eukaryota; kingdom Metazoa; phylum Chordata; class Mammalia; order Rodentia; family Thryonomyidae; genus Thryonomys; species Thryonomys swinderianus. The sequence goes on along the minus strand of PVIC010037555.1, from coordinate 6,171 downwards.
TTTTTTCATCCAAAATACTTCTTAACCTTTTCTAGCAAAAACTATCTTCATATGTATAACTTTTTTTTTTTTTTTGAGACAGGGTCTCGCTTTGTAGTTCAGGCTGGCCCTGAGCTCACTATGTGTAGCGCAGGCAAGCCTGGAACTCACAGCAATCCTCCTGTCTCTGCCTCCCCAGTGCTGGGATAACAGGCTTGAGCCACCAGGCCCGGCACTGTGGTATGTGTTATTGATTGCTGGTGGGTGTGAGTCACCACGCCCAGCATTGTATGTGGTTACCGGGATCGAACTCAGGATCTTGTGCTTGTGAGGCAGGCACCGGAACCACTGAGCTAAACCTCTGGCCCCGATATTTTGGTATTTTAATTTACTTGCAAGGGACTCTTGTTTTGAAATAGGATTTTGCTATGTAGTTTACTCTGGTTTTGAATCTGTGGCCTGGGCTGGCCTTGACCTCACAGTAACCCTCTTGTTTTAGCCTCTCGAGTGGTGGGATTACGGGTGTGAGCCACGTGGAGGACTCAAAAAAGGTTTTTTGGTTGGAGGAGAGGGGGATGGTTAAGAAACTATCCTGAGACATCTATCTGTATTAGCACTGCAAAGGACAGATTAGTTTCAGTTGAGGGCAGGAGGCCAGTGGACAGCAGAACGGGACCGTGGTGACGGGACACGAGAGACGCCGAGGAAGGTTCAGACACTCATGGTCAGAATAAAAGAACTGAAGCTTGGAACAGAGAGAGGGGAGAGGTCAAACTACCTCACTTGATTATGAAACTGCGTTACTGTTGACTTAACCCAGGGCCTTCACATTACGCTACCTGCTCAGCGCTTTTTATTTTGAAACAGGATCTAGCTAAGTTGCCCAGGGGCCTCCGCTCGTGGCCCTTCAGCGTCAGCCTGCCCCGTTCTGGGCCCTCAGGTGCGCACCACCCGTCGGGCCGACGCTGAGGGGCTCAGACGCTGCCCTGCCCACTGAGGTAGATTTGTATGGCGGCCGTAAGAAGTTTCCACAAGCTTGTGGCTGAGTGACACAAATTTATTATTTCCTAGTTCTGAAGGTCAGAAGCCCGCAGGTTTATAGGGCGTGGCCAGAGTGACCTTCTGGAGACTGAGGAAAATCCACTCTCTGCCCTTTTCAGTTTCTAGAGACTGAACTGTGACCTGCAGCTCCTTTCCATCTGCGAAGCCAGCCAGCGAGGAGACGCCTCTGTGCCACCCTGCCATCGCCGTAGCTCGCCCTCTGCCGTCCCTTGTGATTACTACACTTGATCTTAGCCAAAAGGCCGAGAAGCGATTCCCTTGTGATTACTGCGTGCGCAGGCGGACAGCGCAGAATCCGCTCCCGTGTCGCACGCGACCTCGCTCAGTCGCGTTCCCACGGGACGTGGCCATCCCCGAGATTCTTCTGCGTACGACACCACGTGCATGTCAGCATTTCACCAGATAATGCAATACGAAAAGTCCTAGCATTCTGCTTACATACATTTTGGGTTATTTCTGTCTTCTTTTCAGAGAGTTTCCCTCACTTCCTCTAACACATTTTTTGTTTTGTTTTGTTTTTCTCTAACAGATGTTTTAGAAAAGGCCCCATTACATTTGGGAGGCATCTAGGGCTTTGAATAAAACTAATGTTAACTGAAAATCATTTAATACTAATTTTTATTATCATTTTGAAGCTTGGTCTCACCATACAGCTCAGGTTGATGTTGAATTTAGAAGCCTCCTACCTTGCCTCCCAGGAACTGGGATCACTGGCATGTGTTGCCACTCTTAGCTCAGACTAATGTTTTAAATTCCAGAGGCCAGGGGATGTAGCTCAGTAAGAAAGTGAGTCTCAAGCATACTCCGTGTCCTAAGTTCAGTCCCCAGAACCACACACAAAAACCTAAATAAATAAACAATAAATAAAATGCCAGAGAACACCACCATTCATGTTGGAGAGATAAAACAGACTTTAGTAATGGGGACTGGTGTGTTGCTCTGCACTTCTGTGGAAACAAAACTACAGCATATGAATACCTAGGGAACAACTCACACGTAAGAAAACTATTTGATTCCCTAATATGTGATATTTAAACACACTATTTTACTAAGAAGGCTTGCTTATATTTCTGTAGGAATAATGAGCGATTTTAGTAGCTTTATTGGCATAGAAGCTGTACCTCCATTAAATGTACAATTTGGTAAGTTTGATGTTATGATTAAATCACTGTGAGCATAACTGAACATACAGCCCAAAGTTTCTGATCTATTAAAGTATATCTGTACTCCTTGGCCCCTCCGTTCTTAAACAACCATTAACCTGCCATCACTACACTTTAGCTTTTATATAAATGGATGTTTATATAAATGTAAGCATGAATGTACTGTATATACTTGCTTTTTGTTTGGCTTCTTTCATTTAGAATTATTAGTTATACTATTATGTGTATCCACAACTCGTGCCTTTTTTCTTTTTTGTTTTTTTGAGACAGGGTCTCACTTTGTAGTTCAGGCTGGCCCTGAACTCACTATGTAGCCCAGGCAAGCCTTGAGAGTCCTCCTGCCTCTGCCTCCCGAGTGCTGGGATAACAGGTGTGAGCCACCATGCCCAGCTCTTTTTTTTTTTTTTTGAGACAGGGTTTCACAAAGTGCAGTAGTTCAGGCTGACCTTGGATGTATGGTGCCATCACACCTTGCTCTCCATTTTATTGTTGAGTGATGTTCTTTCTAGTCTATGGACACCAGCAGTTTATTCATTCAGAGTGGACATCTGCCTCCTTCCAGTTTTTTTGCTATTACAAATGAAGCTGGTATGGAATGTTTATTTACCAGTCTTTTTTTTCTTATTTACCCAGTGCTATATTTATTATTATTATTATTATTTTATTTTTTGTGGAACTAAGGATCAAACTCAGGCCCTTGTGCTTGCAAAGCAGCTAAATCCCCAGACCACATGCTTTATTTATTTTTTAAATTGAATTCTTTATTGGTACATTTTAGATACAGCTCACAATCACACACAACGTTGGGAAATTTTTACCAGTATATGTCACAAGTTAATTCTCATTTTTACCCATATCCCTACCCGCCCACAACTCTCCACCCCTTATATATATGCTTTCATTTTCTTTCTGAATCCTATTTATTCTTTTCCCTCATTACGTTCCCACACCAAATTCCCTTTGGGTATTTCCTATTTTACAAAAACTATCATACATTTTAGAACTCATTTATTTATTGGTCTTTTTATGGATATATGCTATTTTTCTTAAATACTTGGGGGTAAAATTATTGGGTGATACGATTAGAGTATGTTTAACTTTTTAAGAAACTATCAGGCCATTTTCCAAGGAAGTTGTGTCAGTTTATAATTCCATCAGGAGTACATGGGGAAAACCTGAGTTTTAAGAGTCTGAAAGTATCTAGTGGTCACTGCTTGAATACTCAGAGTATACAAGATGTACAAATCATGTGCTGAAGAAATGACTTGGCATATAAGAAGCCTACATGATATTATTATAGAATAATAACCTCGGTTTATGGACACTTCTATTTGCAAACAATTCGATTCTCAAAGCATTCAACAACATTTAGCTTTTATTCACAAGCTTGCTCTCAGTTGACAAACACAGCTGTAGTCCTCAAACACAACATGGCCACCCTTCCCAGAATCATAAAACAAGGTTGTGAACCAAGGTACCACTCTCAGTCACTGTGGGTCTACATACATGTGCAAAGCACTGTGCCTCAGGATGGTGTCGGCCCAGAAGTCCAGACATGAAGGCAGGAGTCCTGGCCCAGTGAGGAGCAAGAGCTCACTGAAGGAGGCAGGTTCTAGCCGAGACGAGCAGGACTCTGCAGACAAGACCTACAAGTGAATTCATCGGCTACATTAAATTAATGCCAATGCTAAGCACTGCTGTTCACACAAAGCACTATTTTCCTCACAGTCTGCTTCCGAAAGATGTCTGTTGGCATTTTCATCAGTTAGTTACTGCTGCCTGGCACTCTACCCCCAAAGAGCAGCTCCAGACAAGGCACTTATTCCTTCTCAGATGCCGTGGGTCAGTGGGAGTTCTCACTGGGACCACACCAGGTGAGCTGTGAGGAGGGCAGCGGCGCCCTGACCTCACCGCACGTGCGCCCTTCTCCTGCGCGCTAGTCCACGCTGCTTCTCATCACGGTGTAGGCTGAGAACTGCCACGTGTTATTGGTCAAGCTCCTCCCGAGGCCAGTGCAGAGTCCAAGTAAGGACCAGAGGTGTCTCCACAGGATGCATGATCATGGGTGAAGGGTCTGATCCTGTCTTCATTAACCTACCCTATTATTTGCAGTGTTTAGTGTAACTGTCTGATAATGTCTTCTAGCAAGAATTTGGCTGAGACCAAAGAAGCAAACAGATCCATCTCTGATCCAGTTTCAAGATGCACATCAGATTAAGTTTCAGGCTTTTTGTTTGTGTTTTGAAACAGTCTTGGTATGGAGTCCAGCCTGATCTTGAACTCGTTATGTAGCCCAAACTGGTCTCAAACTCAAAGCAATCCTTCTGCCTCAGCCTCCAGAGTGCTGGGATTACTTACAGGTGTGCACTGCCACGCCCAGCTCCCAACAGCCTGTTCTTAAATTAATAGCTGCATAGTGACCAGTACTAAAACCACAGGGGCTGTGTATACAGTCTGAAACAGGGAAACTACCTTTCCTGCCTACTCCTCCTCTTCTGAGGTATTGGGGATAGAACCTACGGCCTGTGCTAAAACAAGCACTTACCATTGTTATATCCTTAGACCTTTAAAAAAATTTGTTTAAAAAAAAGGGTCTTGCTTTGTAGTTCAGGCTGGCCCTGAGCTCACTATGTAGCACAGGCAAGCCTCCAACTCAGCAATCCTCCGGTCTCTGCTTCCCGAGTGGTGGGATTACAGGCGTGAGCCACCACGCCCGGCCTTAAAAATTCTTCTGAGTCAGGGCCTTACTAAATTGCCCCAGCTGAACTCAAGTTCGAGACATTCATACTTATAAGTGAGTTTGTCTTTCTCGGAGGAAACAGTGCGTGGGGTGCCCCTGGGAATTCCTCCCTTGCAGGAGGAGGCGAGCAAGGATACCCCAACGATGGGTTTCCACACCGCTCGTGAAAATAATTCTGCCCTGTTACTAGACCGGCTTTACCAAATCACAAGCTCCGGCACGATTTTTTTTTTTTTTCAGTATTAGAAGTCACATCCCAGGTTTACTCCACCAATGAGCTACGCTCCGTCCTTTAGAGACCGGGTCTCGCCAACTGCCCAGGCTGTTCGCAATCGCTCTGGCTCAGCCTCCGCGAGCTGGGATCGCAGGTGCGCGGCAGCGCCCGGCGGAGCCACCGACCCTACAACCCGGGAACTTGCATTGAGGGGTCGGGTGTGCCGGCTCCTCTAGGAAAACCAGTTCCAGGGCGGCCTCACGCGGCCAGCACCCCTAGGAATCCGCACTGGGCAAGGGGCACGTAGCAACACACCCACCACACCGCGCGCCTCAGGGTGCAGACCCGACGCGTTCAGGCCAGCGATCCCTGACGCACCGAAACCGGAAGCGGGCGCGCGGGGCCAGGCTGGCGGCAGCACTGCGCACGCGCAGCCTTGCGTCATCAGATAGCGCCCAGCGTCCTGTCCGGTGGCTCCCGGCAGTGGCGGGCAGGAGGGCGACCGGGCAGGCTCTTCTCAGCGGGCCCATGGCGGCGCACCCGGCAGCATCCCCGAATGCTGGCACTTCCCGCTGGGCGGCGAAGAAGGTGGTGGCTCCGCAAGCGCAGGCGGCCGCGGCCTGCGTGCGGGTGTGAGTCGCGGCCCCGGGGCGGCCTGCGGCGGGTGAGGCCCGGCTCTTCCTTCCGGGCCGGGAGGGTCCCTGCGCGCGGCCGCTCCCGGCTCGGGCGGACGCGGGCGGAGGTCGGCGGAGGTCTGGAGGCGGCCCGCGGCCGGCGGGGGACGGGCGTGCTCCCGAGTGCTGCGTCCAGGTTCATGTGCCTTGGGGATTTAAAAGTTCTTTCAGTCTGCTGTAGTGTTTTGAGCTTGTCTACCTTAATCCTCTAACTTTTGTAGAAATCACGGAGTTTTAGCTTCCTTTTGATACAGTTGGGGAAAACGCTGTTTAGTTGTTCCTCTAGTTTCTTACTAGAAAGTTAACTCACTTAATGAATGACATTTTAAGTTCTGCTGC
>PVIC010037554.1:0-18040 GCA_004025085.1 Thryonomys swinderianus | reverse complement strand
AATTACTGATTAGAAGCATTAGATCACTTTGGTTCAAATAATATAATTAGCAATAGTATCAAACACAGCCTAGAAAATGACTTAACTGTGGTAACTTTAAATTGACCATCTTTAACCATATGAATTAGATTTGTGGTTATGTAACAAAATTTAAAACAAACTAGAAAATTGTATACAATAAATATGTTCTCAGTATGGCAATTTTACCCTCAGGGGAAAAAAACTTTAAAAGGGCTAGGGGGAAATAGAGAAATAGAAGAGAAAGAGATTAGAGGAAATGCTGGAGAGAAAAGATTACACAAACTTTGGGAAACCACTGAAGACAGGAGGGAAGGAGAGAAGGAAGAAATAAAAACAAGAAGAACAGAACAGTGACAAAAACCCTACAGTGTTCACACATATAAAAACAAGAACAGGGCCGGAGGGTTAGCTCAATGGTTCTGGCACCTGCCTCACAAGTGCAAGGTCCTGAGTTCGATCCCCGGTAACCACATACAATGCTGGGTGTGGAGACTCACGCCCACCGGCAATCAATACCACATACCACAGTGCCAGGCTTGGTGGCTCATGCCTGTAATCCCAGCATTCAGGAGGCAGAGGAAGGAGGATTGCTGAGTTCCAGGCTTGCCTGGACTACAGAGTGAGCTCAGGGCCAGCCCGGGAACCCACTTCCTCCTTCTCCTCCATGAGTTGTTATATTCCAGCCGATCTCAGAGAGGCTATTTTCCTGCTGTTCACCTCCCAGAAGTCTCCTTTGTCTCTGAATCACTCAGTTTCTGGTATTCTGTAAGAACAGCACAAAGCATTGACTGACTGACTGACTGTTCATAGACTCTAGGGGTTTAGGCCAACCGCAGCTCCATGCAGGTGTGGGGGAGCACACCCAAGGGCTGGCACACAGAGCCAGGTCCCCAATTTTCAGGGAGCTCCAGCACCCAGGAAAATCAAAGAAGTAAGTTATGTAATGATTGTGATCTGTTTGTCATATAATCTATTATGGAAATAATATAGTGTAGAACCTGGTATGTTAAGTTTTGGGTGCACATTAAATCAGGAGTCTACATATTAACTAATTTTTCTTATTCTTTCTTTTCTTTATTTCATTTTTGTGGTGCTAGGAATTGAACAATCCTCCACCCTGAAGTATACCCCCAAAATATTTATTTTCTTTTGAGACAAGTTCTTGCTAAAGTGCTAAGTTGCCCAGGCTGGACTTGAACTTGCCATCCTTCCGCCTGGGTAGCTAGGATTACAGACATGGGCCACCACTGTTGGTTTCTACTGGTTTTTCAGTGCTTTTCATTTTCACAGACGGATCTCTTACAGTCACCTGCTGAGCTGCTGGGGCTGGCTGACCTTGACCCAGAAGCCGCAAGTCCTGTCCCCACCTCTGGCCCACACACTGACATTTTGGTGCCAGTTCTGATTTGTGACTTCCTGTCTTGTGGAGCGAGGCCCCTGGGACATTCCCTGGAGACTCCTGGAGGAGGGTGGCCGGTTTCCCATGTCTGACAGAGCGTGGGCATGAGCAGGGGAGCCCTCCATGGTGCCTGGAGACGCCCCTCACCTCCCGCAGACCCAAGGCACATGTGTCTTGAGGACTGCCCAGTGTCACTGGAATAGTCACCAAATTTCAGCGTCCATCAGACTCTCAGGCCCGGGGAGGGTGGAGACCCTGGCAGGGCAGAGACATTGAGAAGATGCGGAGGAGGCTGAGCGTGCTGTATTCGCTGCCCTCGCCTGCAGAGATAACCCCATCGGGGGCCCCCCCCAGGTCAGACGGAAGGCAGCTGTGTTCACCACTGTCACATGGCGCCCCCGACAGACGGGACCTCGGCTCCGAGCCCTCCCTGCACAGCCCTCCTCGTCCCAGCCACGGGGAGACAGATCCCAGAGGAGCTGCCAGAGTCAGCGCAAGCACCTGCCAAGATTGCCCATGAAGAGGTAGGGCCTTGCCAGGCCACCCTGGCAGCACCATGGAGCTGTGGGGTGTGAGGCTGGGAGGGTGGGATGTGAGGCTCCCCTAGGCCAAACCCATGGGCGCTTGTCCAAGACCTGAGGTTTATGCGAGCTGGTTATTAAGGCCGGGCTGATGGTGCCCGCAGGTACTAACCCTGTGGTGCCAGGCACCCTCGGCCGTCCAGGAGCTGACAGTGCTGGATTAGCTTCATCATGTGTAGCCTCCGCAGCCCCTAGCTGTGTGTTTTCAGAGGCTCCAAAGCACTTCCTTGCTAAGCTGTGAAATCCTTGGTCACAGCCACCGGTTCCTGACCTCTGTAAGAACTGGGACATCGGGGTTCCTGGAGGTGCAGGGCCCGACGGTGGGGCCGACATCAAGGACAGAGCAGCTTAGGCCTTGCGTTCCATCCCTAGCACCGGAAAAACCAAAAGGCCGCAAAGACACAGCGTCCACAGTAAGGCAAAGCGGTGTCAGAGCCGGGACACGGCCTCTCCGGCCAGGCCTGCGCGGGGCCTGGTGCCAGTGGCCCTGGTGGTGGGCATGGAAGCCCTGCCCGGCCTCTGTCGCGGCTCCTGCTGTCAGGGCAGCCTGGTGTCCCGCTGCTGCTCCCACACTGACTCCCGTCTTGGGGGACCACAGCCTCGCCATGTAGCTCTGGCCAGCCGACTGCTGCCTCCTCCCACCACCTGCAGGCTCCCAGGATGCTGCTCTGTCACTGTGAACTGGGCAGCAGTAATCTCATCCGGGGCACACGTGCTCCAGCCAGAGACAAGGACAGGGTGCTTCCCTTCCCCATGCGCCCGAGGCGGCCAGCTGGCTGTGCCTGGCCTCCCTAGATTGCAGCTGCAGAACTCTACCCCGCAAGGTCAAGTGCTACCTAAAAGATGTAAAATATTTTCAAAATTCTAGGGGCCAGAGGGTTAGCTCAGTGGTTCTGGCGCCTGCCTTGCAAGCGCAAGGTCCTGAGCTCGATCCCCGGTAACCACATACAATGCCGGGCGTGGTGACTCACGCTCACCAACAATCAATACCACATACCACAGTGCCAGGCGTGGTGGCTCACGCCTGTAATCCCAGCATTCAGGAGGCAGAGGCAGGAAGATTGCTGAGTTCGAGGCTTGCCTGGGCTACATAGTGAGCTCAGGGCCAGCCTGAACTACAAAGCAAGACCCTGACTCAAAAAAAAAAAAAAGAAATCATAACCAAAATGCCTCCAAATCCAACCTCCTCACCCACCCTATATCCTGGGAGGCTGAGCTGTGCCACGGGGCTTCCTTAGCCAGGGGCACCCACCAGGGTCAGACAGGAAGACAGCGAGGCTGGGAAGTCTGTCCTCCTGCTCCCTCCATGAATGGTCACCACACAGCTGCCACCTGAAGATCATGGCTCCCCGTGCCTCTGGGTCCTGGCTCTCTCAGGGCCCTGTGCTTTGTCCTTACCCTGCTCACGGCGTTATTAACAGCTCCAGCCCCTTCAAATTGCCCATCTGTTTCTCTGCTGGGACCTGGAACATGAAGTACATGTTTTAAGTTTTAGGCGCGAGCAGCTGAAAACCCAGAATAACAGCAGCTTATATAAGAGCAAGACAGCGTCTTTCTCCCACACACGAACTTGGCTCTACGGCCACCCAGGCCGGCCCAGCAGCTGTGGGAACATCGGGTCCGACTACAGATCGTGGACCCCGAGGAAATATGGAGTCAGCGATATCCATGAGCCACATCTGCAGAGCCCGCTGGCCTGGCCTGCTGCACACCTGGCCTGGTCACTCTGGCGTGCCATGGCTTCCAGGCTGCTCCTGCGGGATTTGCCCTGGCAAGTGGTATTCCTTGCAGTCAGCTTGGGCACTCTCCAGAAATTCCTCAGCTACCCCACACAAGTGTGGCAGTCTCGCTCCTCTCGCATGAGGTCATGAACAGCGGCTCTGCACCATAGCCCCCAGAGCTGGCAGGAAACTGCACCCCAAGATTGGTCCAGCTTTTCTTTCCAATGTGGCAAGAAGCTTTCTGCTTGGCCTATGATGCTGGGATAAGATTCCACTTCTGTGCCCTGTCTTTGCCACAGTCGTTAAAAGGTCCCCCTATCTGGCATGAACCCTCCTCTAATTTTTATGAGTCTTTTTGCCCTCAATAAAGATTTTTTTTTTGAGACAGGGTCTCCCTATTAGCCACACTGGCAACCTTGAACTCACAACCCTTCTGCCCTAGCTTCCTGATTGCTAGAACTGCATTGCAGGTATATACCACTACACCCTACAAAGCAGATCCTTTAATGGCTCCTGTCACATTTTTCTTGTTCTCAAGAGAATCACCGAGGTGAAATATGTGTACCTGGCTGGGGACCACTTACCACTGATTTGTTTATTTTGTAGTTCAGGCTGGCCCTGAGCTCACTATGTAGCCCAAGCAAGCCTCAAACCAGCAATCCTCCTATCTCTGGATCCCAAGTGCTGGGATTACGGGCATGAACCACCATGCCTGGCATTGTGGTATGTACTTACTGGGGGATCAAACTCAGGACCTTGTGTTTGCAAGGCAGACACTAGAACCACTAAGCTAAATCCCCGGCCCAGAAACCACTGATTTTCAACCAGTTTATCCCTAATCACTATGTCTAGTTCCAGGACCCAGTAAGGCTTCTTCCTGGCAATGCTAGCAGTAGAATTTATGTACTGGGTTTATTTTTGTTTCTTCTTAAGAAATGGAGGAGCTGGGGCCGGAGGGTTAGCTCAGTGGTTCCGGCGCCTGCCTCGCAAGTGCAAGGTCCCGAGTTCGATCCCGGTAACCACATAGAATGCTGGACGTGGAGACTCACACCCACCAGCAATCAATACCACATACCACAGTGCCAGGCGTGGTGGTTCACGCCTGTAATCCCAGCACTTGGGAGGCAGAAACAGGAGGATTAGTGAGTTCACGGTGGCTTGCCTGGGCACCATAGTGAGCTCAGGGCCAGCCTGAACTACAAAGTGAGACCCTGTCTCAAAAAAAAAAAAAAAGTTATTTTTTTTTCCTTTTGAGACAAGGTCTCACTAAGTTGCTAAGTTGCCCAGGCTAGGTTTGAACATGTGATCCACCCACCTCAGCCTCCTTAGTGCTGGGATCACAGGAAATGTGCCACCACAGATGGGTCAGTTCAGTAATCTTATGAAACCACTATTGTATGCACAGTGGTTGACTGGAATGTTGTTATGTACCATACGGCTTTTATTTTTTATCCTTCTTAAATTGACATCAGAACCCAAAAATCTTTCCAGGCTATGATGAGCTCAGAAGGAACCAAGACTTGGCTTAAGGGTCGGTTTCAAGGCACTCTGTGAGCTCTCACTCTCCCCGGGACCCCACCCTCCCTTCCACGTATGTCCACACATACACGTGTGCTCACACACACACACGTACACAGTTCCTGCACATCCCCTTCCTGCCTGTCTCATCTTTCTGCTGTGAGCACTCTTAGTACTCTTGGCCACAGTTCCTAGCATAAAACAGGTAACAGTAAGTAGAATGGGAAAAAAGAATGGAAAAAGTGGTGCACGCCTCTTTCAGCACTCGGGAAGCTGAGGCAGGAAGATCTCGAGTTTGAGGCCAACTTGGTTTCCCACGTAGGGAGACCCTGTCTCAAGAAAAAAAAAAAAAGGATGGATATTTTAGGGCTTGCATAGTATTTCATCACGTAGATAGCGCTGGTTTAGCCATTTCCCAATCCTTGAACATTTAGATGATTTTTTATTCATAGTTACTGTAAATAGTGCGTAGAGTTCTCCTTTTTGGGTGAGGAGATGGGCCTCAGGCAACCTGGGCGAGGGCCGCTCCCTGAGCGCCCCGGCCGGTCTCTGCGTGTCTGTCCTCACTGCGAGTGTGGACGTGGCCTGCGGATTGCCTGGTGACGGCAGCCCTCTTCTCCACCGCGCGCGGCTGCATCTCTGTCGTTTCCTTGCCCTGTCCTGTGAGCCTCATGTCAGCTGATCAGGGCCCTGGGTTCGGGGAGGGAAGGCCCGGCGCCGCGGCCCTGGGCGCGTCATCAGGGCAGAGTGAGGGAAAAGCCGCCTGTCCGCTCGATTTCAGGAACCCACCGCGCTTGGAGCAGAGGGGAATCCAGCGGCAGGCCTATAATCCCAGCACTCCAGAGGCTGAGGCAGGAGGATGGCGAGTTCCAGCCGTCTTGGGCTGTCTCAGAACAGTAAGGGACTGGGATGTAGTCGGTGCAAAGGCTCTGAGTGGAAACCATAATACACTTAAAAAAAAAAAAAAAGGATAAAAGAAAGCAAGCTAGAAAGACCCAGGCTGAGCTGGGCGGACTGGGAAGCACTGCTGCCCAGACAGCTGGGCAGGGGGCCCTCACTCTGTGTGCCCAGAGGTCCCGAGACCCCGCGGCGGCCGGAGGGCCTTCCGTGTGTGATGTGGTCATGCGCGAGTCGTTGGGACACCTGCCTCGCCTCCCTGCGACTCCCGTGGCTGTGCACCTGGCTCGGTGGCCTGGGAACTGGGGGAGCCCACAGCCCCCAGGCGCCATGAAGGGGGGCAGCGGGGTGATCAAAGCGGCCAGGGCTGAGGCTGGCCCCGGAGTGAGCAGGTCCGGGAGCCCGGGAGAAACAAGTCGGTCTGTATGAAAGACGCGGCCGTGCACTAGGAAGGGTTCAAAGATAATGGGTCCGAAAGGATTATTCAATAAACAAGACGGGCACTGGAACGACTGAGCTAAACCTCCTGGCTGGATTATTCAATAAACAGAAGGAGCACCTAGGAAGATAATGTGTCTCACTGCTCAGTCCGGCGTGGCCTTGAACTCATTGTTGTAGCCCAGGTTGGCCTCAAAAGCGTGATCCGCTTTGCCTCAGCCTCCCCAGTGCTTGAATTACAAGCAGGCGCCACCATGCCTGGCTAAAACTTTTATTTTAAAAAGGGGATCTGAAGCTGGGCGAGGTGGTTACGTTTATAATTCCCCCATTTAAGAGACTGAGCAGGAAGATTCTAAGTTGCCCAGCCTGGGCAATTTAGTAACCTAATGAGACCTTGTTTTAAAGGAAGAGAGAGAGAGGTTAAAGGGGCTTAGAACCCCCCAGCAAGAAGTTTCCTGGGGCTCCCTGTCCCCGCACGGCGCCTCTAGGAGGAACCCCATCCCTGGGACCCCGGTGCTGAGCCCACGCTGCTCACTGCACCCTCTGGCACCTCAGTCCCCATGAAGTGCCGCTCACAGTGCTGGGGGCGGGCGCAGAGCTGCCCTGGGTCCGGGCATCCCGCCTGGTGCCCAGGAGCCCTCCCCCACTGTGCTGCTCTTCGGGAGGGGGAGCCCTGCTCCCAGCACGGGAGGCCCCGTACCTGGACCCTGGGAGGGAAACGGCTGGTGGCGGCTGCTGGGGCACAGCTGGCTGTGGGCACCTCCCTCCCATGGGCCATGGCAGGGACGTGGCTGCTGCTTCTCCTGGCCCTTGGCTGTCCAGCCCTGCCCACAGGTGAGCCTTGCGTCCTTTCGGTGCCTGGCCCGGGCCTCCCGGTGTGGGCAGGGCACAGGGGAGCGGAGGGCTCACCGGGCGCCCACCCCCTCCACCTCCAGGTGGCCAGCCCGGGGGCAGGTGTGGGGGCTGGGGTGCCGCCCAGAAGGGGCAGGCTGGAGAGGTCCTCTGCCCAGCGGAGGGCAGGGCAGGGCAGAGCCAGGCGGCGTTAGGTGGCTTGAGCGGCAGGACTGGGACCCGGTGGGGAGCCCGGGGCCAGCACAGCGGGGTCTCAGATCCGCTCCTGCTTGCTCTGCCCAGTGGGTCCGGAGGGGTCCTGGGCTTTGGTGCCTTGCCAGGATGTTTAGGACTCCTGCACCCCAGGGAGAGTTCTGGGTCCCCTGAAGGCATGAGCGTGTTTGTGTATGTGTTATGGAGGACATGCTTGACTTCTGAGTCAGGGGTCTGGGTTGTTTGATATTTATTTAGGGTACTAAGGATTCAACCAGCGCCTTCCTACTGAACTACATCCCCAGGCTTTTTTTTTCTTTCCTTTTTTAAGACGGTATCTCACTGTGTAGCCCCGGCTGGCCTCAAACTCGAAGCGATCCTCCTGCCTCAGCCTCCTGAGTGCTGGGATTACAGGCATCTGCCACACCTGGCTTCCTTTTCATTTTTACTTTGAGACAGGATCTTCCCAGGATGAGCTCAGACTTGTGATCCTCCTGCCTCAGCCTCCCACGGTGTTGGAATTACAGACATAATCCCACAACCCTTAGCTTCAGAGTCCCCAGCTGGGCTGTGTGTCCCCAGTGCCCCTCAGGGGCGCAGGGGGGCCAGGGAGAGCTCAGGACAACAGGTCTGAGCTGTGGGAAGGAAGCCAATGGGGTGAGGAGACGCAGTTCTGCGGGCTTCCTAGAGGAGGAGAAACTCTGCTCCAGCAGGAACGGTCTCTCGGTGGAGCTGAAGAGGCTCAGGAAGTTGGGGTTCAGGGCCCACTCCTGGCTTTCCTGTCACCCTTCTTAGCTTTAGTAATAGTAATGCCAAGAATAATACAGCCAGAGGCAGTGGTGTGGGTCCAACATCCGGGGTACTGGGGAGGCTGAAACAGGAGGGTCATGAGTCTGAGGGCCACAACATAGTGAGTGAGATCTCCATCTCAAAAAAAGGCCAGGGGGCCGGGGATTTAGCTCAGTGATTCTGGTGTCTGCCCGGCAAACATAAGGTCCTGAATTCGATTTCTGGTACCACATACTACAATGCTGAGCCCAGTGACTCGTACCTGTAATCCCAGCACTCAGGAGGCAGAGGCAGGAGGATTGCTATGAGTTCCAGGCTGCCTGGGCTACATAGTGAGCTCAGGACCAGCCTGAACTACAAATTGAGATCCTGTCTCAAACAACCAAACAAACAAACTTTAAACAAGACCAGGGGGCCGGGGGATGTAGCTTAGCAGGATAGCACTTGTCCTGATTCAATCCCCAACACTACAAAAAGCAAAAAGAGGAAAAATAAGTAGCACCAAAACTCAACGGCCCAGGCATTCGGCCTTTACAGGGCAGCAGTGCAGAGCTGTGTGGCTGAGGCCGATGTCTCACGGACGGTCTGCCCGGTGGCGGGGGAGATTGTGACGCCCTTCCTGAAGCTCTGGGACACGTGACTGTCACAGTCGGGCCTCCAGGCAGGGAGGTCCGTGGGCTCCGGAGTCAGAGTCTGAACCCGCCTGGCTCTGAGGCCCCCAGGCTCTCGGGGTTCCCGGCACCACCTCCTGCCTCTCGGTTCTTGCGCCCAGAGCTGGTTTTCAACCAGGCTGTGCGGAGCAGTGTGAGTCTGTAGATGTTTCAAAAATCCAGATCTTCCAGATGCGACGATTTGTGAGTCATCGTCACTGAGAAGAGTGAGACCGAAAACTCGGGACAAAAATGGCAATGTTGGTGTGAATTATATTTTTAAATTATGAGATATTGGACCTAGACTTTAAGTGGGTGAATCATGTGGTATGGCTTATGTATAAACAAAAGTGTCTTTTAGAAAGGGGGTAACACCTGAGCACTGGGTGGCATGTATGAGGCCCCGGGCCCCGTCCCTGGAAGCTCACACACACACACACATGCACACACACGCACACACACACGCACACACACACACACATATCCAAAACTCACGCCCCAAACGGAATCAGCCCCCACCGGAAATACACGTGCAGGGGAAAGCTGGGAACAACAGGGCACACACCTGTGCGTGCCCCACCCCCACTAGCCACCTGTGAATGGCCACTGTGCCATATTTGTTGTTTTTTGTTTGTTTGTTTGTTTGAGACAGGGTCTCGCTTTGTAGTCCAGGCTGGCCCTGAGTTCACTCTGTAGCCCAGGCAAGCCTCGAACTCAGCAATCCTCCTGCCTCTGCCTCCTGAGTGCTGGGATGACAGGTGTGAGCCACCACGCCCGGCAACTATGCCATATTTTTTTTTGTTTTTTGTTTTTTGTTTTTGAGACAGGGTCTCGCTTTGTAGTTCAGGCTAGCTCTGAGCTTACTATGGAGCCCAGGCAAGCCTCGAATTTAGCAATCCTCCTGCCTCTGCCTCCCGAGTGCTGGGATTACAGGCGTGAGCCACCATGCCCGGCACTGTGGTATGTGGTATTGATTGCTGGTGGGCGTGAGTCTCCACACCCAGCATTGTATGTGGTTTCCGGGGATTGAACTCAGGACCTTGTGCTTGTGAGGCAGGCGCCGGAACCACTGAGCTAACTCTCCGGCCCACTATGCCATATTTGAATGAGATCTTTTTTCAGAGAAAGAAGTCATGGAAATAACGGATATTCTTGCTCTGACTCCAGGGCCTGGCTCCTTCCCTCCTGCCCCGGGGGCGACCGCTGTGCCAAGGCCACCCGTGCAAGGTATTCTGAGCTCTGCTCTCACACCTGCTGTCTTTCCCATGGGGCTGGCGCCTCAAAAACAAGGACAATGTCTTGTTCCACATTATGTCTCCAGTATGTGGCATAGAAAGGAGCTTGGAGGGGGAAGACAGGTGGACACAAGGATGGATGGACAGATGGAGCTGGGCACGGTGACACACGCGTGTAATCCTGGCACTCAGGAGGCTGAGGCAGGAGGATTGTCATGAGTACGAGGCCAGCCTGGAATACATAGCGAGACCCTGTCTCCAAGGAAAAAAAAAGGAGGGAAGGATCGACAGACGTACAGATAGGATGGAGGGACAGAGGGAAGGTAGAACAGATGTAGGATGGGGGGTGAATGGCGATGG
This sequence comes from Thryonomys swinderianus, assembly GCA_004025085.1. NCBI lineage: Eukaryota > Metazoa > Chordata > Mammalia > Rodentia > Thryonomyidae > Thryonomys > Thryonomys swinderianus. Next base: position 7,387 of record PVIC010037554.1, on the reverse strand, counting down.
ACCCAAGATGGGTGGAGAGACGCAGCCGCGCCCCTTTGCCCACAGCGGGGTCCCCACGCTCCCGCAGGTGTGGGCGCCGCGCCCTTCCCCTCCCTGGCCCCGCCCATGACGCTGCTGGAGGACGGGAGGCGGCGCACAGTGGTGGTCTGCCTGGTCCTCGACATCGCGCCCCCGGGCCTGGACAGCCCGGTCTGGTTCTCCGCCGGGAACGGCAGTGCCCTGCACGCCTTCACCTACGGCCCGGCCCCCGCCGCCGACGGCAGCTGGAGCAGCCTGGCCCAGCTGTCCCTGCCCGCCGACGACTCGGCAGCCTGGGAGCCCCTGGTCTGCCACACGGAGCCCGGGGCCGGAGGCCCGCGCCGGAGCACGCAGCCCCTGCGGCTGTCAGGTGGGGGCGCCCCGGAGGGAGGCCGGGGGAGGTGGCGCCAGGCCTGGGGTTCTCAGTCCTCCGCCTCTCAGCATCCTGGGCCAGCAGGGGGGTGGGGGGCTGGCCCGGATCCCAGGCGCAGACCCGCCTTCTCATTGCCCGCCAGGAGCAGCCTCTGCCGCCGGGACCTGCTTCCAGGAGCCTCTGGGAGGTGAGTACTACCGCGAGGCTGGCAGCCAGAGTGGGCCAGGACCAGGCTGGAGCAGGGACCTTTGCTCCCTAGGGTCAGATGGCTGGATCCTCTGTCTCCAGCCTAATTCCTGGACATCAGGAGCACAGGCAGCAGGAGGCCGAGTAGCACTGAGCGATATCCCCCAATTTTTTTTTTTTTTTTGAGACAGGGTCTTGCTTTGTGGTTCAGACTGGCCCTGAGCTCACTATGGTGCCCAGGCAAGCCGCTGCGAACTCAGCAATCCTCCTGCCTCTGCCTCCCGAGTGCTGGGATGACAGGCGTGAGCCACCACGCCCAGCACGGTGGTATGTGGTATTGATTGTTGGTGGGCGTGAGTCTCCATGCCCAGCATCTTATATGGTTACCAGGGATCAAATTCAGGACCTTGCGCTTGCGAGGCAGGCGCCGGAACCACTGAGCTAACCCTCTGGCCCTATCCCCAAATATTTTATATTTTATTTTAAGTCAGGGTCTAAGTCATTATGTTTCTCAGGCCGGGCTGGGATTTGAGATTCTCCTGCCTCAGCCTCGCAGAGTACTGTGAAGTCTGTCTCTGGAGCAAATAAACAAGTCTGGGCTTGTTACTGTCAGTGTCAGGTGCTGATCCTGCCAGCCCACTGCCCTTGAGGGATAGGAAGGTCCCCTGAGGTCTCCCTGGAGGAGGGTACCGGGCCAGGGCAGAGGAGAGGCCCCTCTCTCCTCTGGTTCTTACACCTTTCCCCGCTCCTCTGTTCACAGAGGCCCAGGCCCAGGGCCTGTGGCTGGGGGCCCTGAGGCTGCTGCTCTTCAAGCTGTTGCTCCTTGATGTGCTCCTGACCTGCACTCACCTGCCTCAGTCTCCTGCACCCACTGCCAGCTACTGCCCTGATTCCTGGCCACAGTGATCAAGGGATGGCCACGGGGGGCCAGCCATCCAGGCCAGAGGAAGGGCCATGCTCTACCCAGCGGTCCCAGCCTGCTGCTCAGGACACACTTGGGATTCCTCTCCCAAGCCAAGGAGCTGTGTTTAAAATTTTGATTCAGGTTCTTGCTAAGTACTCCACACTGGCAGTCTTGAACTTGCAATCTTCCTGCCTCAGCCTCCAGTGCTGGGATGACAGATGTGCACCACCATATCACCCGGCCCTGACCATTTTGGATGTGTGACCTGCCTCCTGCAGTTGACTGGGTTTGCTGGGGGCAGGCTCTGCCTCTTCCCTCAGACTGAAGTCTCTGGGCAGACAGACGAAGGCTGTGTCTCCTCTTCACATTAAGAGTGCTGAAGTTTCCATACGTTCACCTCACACATTAAGAGCGCTGGTTACCAAGGATCTGCCCAGACTCCAGGGCAAAGAATTGAGCACAGTTAAAGAAGACTTTAACTGACACTAAAAAAGAAAATATGTTTAAATATCCTAATTTTAAATGATTAATATTTGTGTGGCTCAGGCAGGAATGGGGCAGAGTTAGAGGTCCAGGATTGGAAGAAGCTTCCAAAGCACCCAGCACAGGGCTGGGACGGAGGAGGCTGCCCACCTCTGAATCCCACGGTCAGGTGCTGGGCACGGCCACCTTGGTCTGACCCAGGCTGCCAGAGGCAGGCGGGTAGCCACCCACCCAGGGAGGGTGCTGCGCCTGAGTCCTGTCCAGACTCGAGGGCAGGAACGGAGCCCGGAGCCGGGAAACAGGTTCAGCCCAGCGCTCGCTCGGGGCTCCAGGAGGTGATTCCAACCTGTGCACCGCTGACCGACTCAGAGCCCTTATTCATTTGACAAATATTTACCGACATCAGCAATGAGCCAGTCCAGCTCTTTTGGTTCTGCCTTATTTGCTTAAAAAGTCTTTGGGTTTGGGGATTGTGTTACCTTGTTTGGGGCCAAAGAACCCAAGGCCTTTGCACTGAGCTGTATCCTCAGCCCCCTTTTTAAATTTTTACATTTGAGAGAGGGTCATGCTAAGTCACTGCTCTGCCCGGGCTGGGCTTGGAATTTGCAACGCTCTTGCCTCAGCCTCCCAGGGTGCTAGAATTACAGACTTGTACCACTACTCCCAGCTCTTACTTATTTAGAGACAACGTAGTTAAAGATGGCTTTGAACTCACTATGTAGCCCAGGCTGGCCTTGTGGCGATCCTCCTGCCTCAGCCTCCTAGATGCTGGGATGATAGCAGTACGCAACCCCTCTCAGCAGTAAAGAGGATTCTTGCACTGATAGGCCATGAAGTCCCCACAGTGGTATCTAATCTCTGTGTGCCACATCCCTGCCAGGAAACTAGCCCTTCTTCAGAGATGTTTCTCAGTGTCCTCTGGACACCACAGCACAGTCTGATGACCGGCTGGGGGAAGGAACTATGCCTTACCGTCCCTGTTTGGCTTCTCTGAGCCTATGTGCCAGCTGCTCCCCACAGAGAACCCCACAGGCCTGGCAGGAGACCTTCATCCTCCTGTAGTCTTCAGAGTTTAGCCACAAGGGGGTCCTGTGGCTTCTTGGCTGGAGCCTCCACCATCCCATGGGCCTGCCAGTTCCCAACATGGCGCAGACTGAGGGGACGGGGCCAGCTGTGGCCAAACTTCCTGGGCTGTGGTCCCTTCTTGCATTCCGGCCTGACTCTCTGAGTCCTTGGCTTCTGCCAAACTAGTTCTGCCTCTGTGGAAGGCCTCTCTGAGGCCTTCCAGCCATTCACATGGCCTCCCGGGAGTGCCTGGGACTAACGCTGCGACCAGAAAATGACAAAGGCCCGGGCCTCAGTCCACCCATCTTCCTAAGGGAGCAGAATATCCAGCCTGGCGAACGTTTTTGCTTTATGGGCAAAAGTACAGTGTGCAGATGACTTCCTAGGGCAGCAGGCCTGGTCTGTGTGTGTCCACAGGACTGAGCTTGGGGACACCTTGAAGCAGCGTCGAGGACCCAGACAGTCCTCCGACGACACAGAGGGGACCTGTCCGGTATCTCCTGGCCCCAGCTTACTATCTGCTGCTGCTAAGGAGGCAGAAGGAAGGGAAATACCGCACACTGGCCAAGCTCCTGCCTCCCGGGAACCAAGAATCTGAAGAAACAACAGGACAGTGAAGCGGGTTGAGTTTATAGTCTCCAAAGGAAAATGCCTGAGTGTTTTACCATCTGCTCGATAAACTTTTTTTTTTGAAACAGGGTCTGGCTTTGTAGTTCAGGCTGGCCCTGAGCTCACTATGTTGCCCAGGCAAGCCTCGAACTCAGCAGTCCTCCTATCTCTGCCTCCCGAGTGCTGGGATTACAGGCGTGAGCCACCACGTCCGGCACTGTGGTATGCGGTGTTGATTGTTGCATTATACGTGGTTACCGGGATCGAACTCAGGACCTTGCGCTTGCCAGGCAGGCCGGAACCACTGAGCTAAATCTCCAGTCCTGCTCAATACTTTAATTCCACAAAAGCTCCAACCACAGGCGGCCTATGTACCATAGCAGCTGGGCGGTCACTGGCTTGTCAGGAACTGAGCTAGGGAGGAAGATAAAGATTCCCGTTCCCGGGAGGGGAAAGCAGGGTCTCTGGGCACCAGGACTGACTTGTCTTGATGTCAATCAACAAGGTAACAGCTAGCGTGACTGCAAAGATAACGGTTTAAAAGCAGGTGCCCGGGGAGGCTTTTAGGACCCTAGGTAGAAAGTGATGCTTGAAAGGTGGTGAAAACCGTGGACAACGTCTTCCCCACATCCTCCAGGACCAGAACGCCTGAGCCGGGCCAGACCGGCTGTTCTAGTCCCTTGGTCCTGATCCTCTAATCGCTCCCGAAGGCTCCGTTAGGGGGTGGGAAAAATGTAGCCATAGGTCCCTGAAGCCACCATCTGGTCTCTTATTGGCCTAGCCCGAGAAAGACTAGTCTTCTTAGTGGCTAGAAGGCAAACAAGGCGAAAGCCCATTGGCTTCAATATCCGTCCGTTAGAAAGGCCAGGGGAGGGAAGGAAGGGCGCGCGCGGGGTGGGGGGGTGGGGGCTCTCGGTTGCCGTGGTTACACCGGGGTACGTGCACAGCCCCGGAAGCGTCGCGGGGAAGCTGCTGGGTGCGCGCCGCGGGAGGAAGCGCTGCCCGGTCCTCGCGGATCAGGTCCGCCTGGGCCATGGAGTCGCTGATCGAGCTCGCACCCCGCTGTCTTCCGCTTCTCCCCTTGCTCCTGCTGCTACTGCCGGCCCCGGAGCTGGGGCCGACCCAGGCTCGGGCAGAGGAAACCGACTGGGTCCGGCTGCCCAGCAAATGCGAAGGTGAGGAGGCGGGGCCGGGGCGGGGCTAAGGTCCGGCCTGGGGCGGGTTGCAGGGACCCCATCGGGTGCTGGGGTGGGCGCTGGGCACGGCGGTGGCGGGGACCCGGTGAGGGGAACAGCGGATCTCACCTATAGATGGGGTGCAGGGGCGTCGTGCAGGAGCCCACAGGGGAAGGGGAGCAGGCAGATGAGGAGAAGTGAGAAGGGCGCCCAGGGGAGAGCAGGCCCGCTCAGGCAGCCTTGCAGCCTCGACGAATTTGAGGAACTGAAACTGAGACTCCCCTCGTTTCCCTTTCCGCAGTGCAGTGCTCTGTCGCCCCCTTGACAGCACCTGAGGCAGGGACTTGGTCTCAGATACTCAGTTTCTGGTAGGCACCCAGAAGTGTTTATAACACAAATGAAATGGTGGCCCCAGGAGTGTGGAGGAGGGAGGAGGGACCTAGGCCTTAAGAGGGTCACTCTGGAGGAGGCATGGAGCCCAGGCAAAGTGGGTGAAGGAGGAAGATTTAAGAAATATCGAGAAAAGGTAAGTCCCCATCATAGAAGCAGAAGCAGGAGCTGGCACCAGTAAACCCAGCATTCGGGAGGCTGAGGCAGGAGGATCACAGCAAGTTTGGAGTGAGCCTAAACTACACAGTGTGACCCTGTCTCAAAAAACAAAAACAAACAGAAGTGGAAGCAGGTGTTTCAGAGCTGGCCAGGGATCTAGGACTATGAAGCCCATTTCTCAGTTTTCTCTGATCAGTCACCCTTTCCATCCCATCCCTGGCCCTTGGCCCAGGAGAAGTTGGCTCAGAATCTGGTTCATCTGAATTCAAAGCCTGCACTGGGCCAGATGTTCCCTAAGCTCTACATTCGGGGTGACGGTTTGGAGCACATAATCCTTCCATTTGCCGGATGAAAAGTGAGCCGATCCAGATATCCTAGACCTCACTGGTAGCCAGTGTGGGTTTCCCAGTCTCCTGTCGGGGTGCGCACTGCTGCCTTTCTCTGGTCCCCACCGACCTTCTCTGGGTGTTTCGCTTCCTCTTCCCTTCACTTTCTAATTTATTCTGACACCAAAGAGCCCCTGCTGTTCCTCTTATGATTCTCATGGTCTGAGCTGCTCACATTTCTATGGCCTCAGACGCCTCCACAGAAACAGAAGCCCATGGCTGGCAAAGACTAACTTAAGAGATCATTCTCTAGTCTAATCTTCTTCTGTAACTGTCAAAGCCTGATTTACAAGGGATTATCAGTGACAGGCTGCCTTGGCAAACTCCAGCCTGTAGGCTGCTCCAAATATTTGTATTTATTATCATTACTGCACCTTTGTTATTGAGTGCTGATGGGATCTGGCCCAAAAACCCTGCCTTCAGGCTGCCCAGCTAGGTGGGTGTAACAGGCCCCGGCTGGAGCAAGGAGCAGCTGCCCAGAAGGGAGCAGGCGAATGCCCTTGGGGCCTGGCATCTGTGCCACGAGCTCCTGGAGTCCAGTTCCAGGAGGGCTCTGGAGAGGCCACGTCTGCGAGAGTTAGGAGTGAGGTTGAGGCTGACAGGCAGAAGAGAGCCGTCGTCCGGGCCTCACTTCCCCTGCCTGGATTACTGTGCACGGAGGCTATGGCAGAGGAGCCGGAGGAGTGCTGAGCATCCTAGAGTGCAGGCCGGGAGGAGGGGGAGGCCGAAGTCTCCTGAGGGACAGCCCGACGAGGGCGTGACCGTAGCGCACCCCAAACCCTGTGATCACAGGTTGGAACTCGGAGGGTCCGTGTGCTCTTGAGTGCTGCGGTGCCGACTTTCATCAGGCAAACCTTCAGGGTTGGTGCTGTGAGAGAAGTGTATGGAGAGCGTTTGCATTTAAAATTTTGTTACATTAATAGACATCACCACTATCCTCCCAGAATCCCCTTGTTTCAGACACACTGATCCCATGTTCTCGCTACTTTCTGCAGCGGCTCTGGAGCCCTCGTTCGTGAGTGTCTGTAATTGCGCTGTCCTAGCTGCCTTGATGTCCTGAATGGGTTCAGAATGTTTTCCTTTCATGGTCATTTCGACTTTGGGGAAGAGCCAGAAGGCACATGGTGCCAGATGGGGTGACTGAGGTGGATGAGGACACAGTGTTGTGTTTTTACCAGCCTGGCTGTTCTGCTGGAGGGCATCGGGCAGCAGCAGTCACCATGTTTTTTATCACACCTTATGAAAACACTTAGGAACGAGGACTCTAGGGCTGCTGCAGGAAGTGGCAAGAACGATGAGAAGGAAGTTTTCTTTTGAGACAGGGTCTTGCTTTGTAGTTCAGCTGGCCCTGAGCTCACTGTATATCCCAGGCCAGCCGTGAATTCACAGCAATCCTCCTTCCTCTGCCTCCTGAGTGCTGGGATGACAGGGATGAGCTACCACACCTGGCATTGTGGTGTGTGGTACTGATTGCTGGTGGGCATGAGTTAACACGGCTGGTAAACTATGTGGTTTCCAGGAATTGAACCAGGGACCTTGTGCTTGCTAGGCAGGCGCTGGAACCACTGAGCTAAATCTCCAGCCCAGAGAAGGAAGATTGTTGAAGGGATAATTTTTTTATTATTTATTTATTTATTTA
>PVIC010037553.1:0-18003 GCA_004025085.1 Thryonomys swinderianus | reverse complement strand
CTCCAAGAGTCCTGGTGTTTGAGTTTCAGTTTGCCCTATTTCCCTTTTCTCTGAATTTCCCTGTGGTGGTGATCTTTGTGTCTGTTTTTTTGTGTATTTTCCCATTTCTACTCTTTCTTTGTTTTTAATGCTCTTCTTTGACTGATGACAGGACAATGTTTGTTGCAGATCTCTTTCTATTATCTGGGGCCCTTTGGAAACAGCACTTTCCTGGGGGGTCCTCCTTGAATCTGTAATAACCCTTGAGAGTTCTCACTCCTGACACATCATGATAGGTATTTGAGCAGAACAATCACATCATGTTTGTTACCATAATACAATAAATGCCAATATCAGTATTAAACACAGTAAATAAGATAAAAAGGTTTGTTAGATTCTATACTGGATGCTTTGAGCTTATGAGTTACCTCTATGTCTGACTCCTCACTGCACAGCTCCGCGATACAGTGGGCTGGTGGGCGGCCTTCAGTTCACTGGAAATGGACTTCACCCTGCAGCCGGGTCCACGTGCTGCTCCTTCAGTCCACCGGAAGCACAGCACGGCGGGGCCGCATCCGCTGCGTCCGGTCCGCCAGTGGCTGTTCTCTCAGTCTGCCGGAAAACAGTGCATGGCAGGCCCTGCAGCTGCTGGGTCCGGTCCGCCCGCCGCTCGTTCCCCAGTCCGCCTGGAGACACTGCATGGCGGGCCCAGAGCTGCTAGGTCCGGTCCGCCCACCGCTCCTTCCCCAGTCCTTTGGCAACATGGCACGGGGGGCCTGGAGCTGCTCTGTCCGGTCCGCCCGCCACCGGTTCCCCAGTCCGCCAGAAACACAGCACAGCGGCCCTGGAGCTGTTGGGTCTGGTCCGCCCGCTGCTCGTTCCTCAGTCTGCTGGAAACATGGCACGGTGGGCCTGGAGCTGCTGGGTCTCGTCTGCCCGCCGCTCATTCCTCAGTCCGCCGGAAACACGGCAAGGTGGGCCCAGAGCTGCTGGGTCCAGTCCGCCAGCTGCTTGTTCCTCAGTCCACTTAGTTTTCTTTTTTGGTGGTATCTTTCCCTGCCTTTGGAATCAAGGTGATGGTTGCTTCAAGGAATGATTTGGGGAGTACTGCTTCCCTTTTGATTTCATTAAAGATATTGAGAAGAACTGGTATTAACTCTTTACAAGTTTTGTAGAATTCAGCAGTGAAGCCATCAGGACTAGGGCTTTTCTTTGTTGCTAGGTTTTTTATTACATTTTCAATTTCCCAGATTGATATCGGATTGTTTAACATTTTTATATCCTCTTCATTCAACTTTGGAAGTTCTTATGAGTCTAGGAATCTATCCATTTCTTCTAGATTTTCCATCTTCTTGGAGTATAGATTTTCAAAGTACGTAATTATTATTCTTTGAACATCTTCTGGATCTGTGCTGATTTCCCCATTTTCATTCCTTATAGCATGGATTTGAGCCTTTTCCTTCCTTTGTTTGATAAGGTTGGCTAAGGGTCTGTCGATCTTATTTATCCTTTCATAGAACCAACTCTTTGATTCATTGATTCTTTGTATTGTTCTCTTTGTGTCCATTGCATTAATTTCTGCTCTGATCCTTATAATTTCCTCTCTAGTATGTGCTTTGGATTTGTTTTGCTCCTCTTTTTCTAATTGTCTGAGGTTCATCATTAGATTATTTCAGTTTGCTCTATTTTCCGAGTGTATAAATTCACTGTATGAATTTCCCTCACAGAACTGCTTTCATTGTGTCCCCTGAATTCCTGTATGTTGTGCTGGGCTTGTCATTTAGTTGAACCCTTCTTCAGTATTATGGTCAACAATCTTCTGCTTTCCTTGACCTCTGTCCTCAGAACTCTCTAGTGGTTTTGTTACAGTCTCTTTAGGAACAACTTCACCAATGCTGTTAAGCATCTATCCTTCTTACTCTCCAATTAGTACTTGATAATTAATACCTGACTTTAGAATAGGTTCTTCAAATAAGTAATCACAAAAATTGACAAATCCTAATTGTACAAGGTGTGACTGGCAAATATAGTGTATATTTAAGTTAAAAATGTATTACAGTAGAAAACACATTTCCATTTATCTCCCTCAAAACTATACTTTGCATGGAGTAAGCTTATTATTCCATTCTTCATCCAACTTTCTGAAGCAGCTCTGGTGGTCCTGTTTCATTTTGCACATCCTGGCTGCCTGAGTGTCCTGAATTGACTCATAATGTGTGCCTTTCATGGTCAGTTAGACTTTGGGGGATGTGTCAGATATCACACATTGCCAGATCTAGTGAACGATGTGCTTCAGGACACATCATCATGTTTTTATGAGCCTGTGTTTCCATTGGATAGTATTTGGCCTCAGCACTCATTGCATTTTTGATCACACTTTATAAAGACAAGAAAGACAATTTCCAGAACTGCTTCAGAAAATGGCATAAGTAATAGGATAAATGTGTTCAATGTGAGGGGAGTATTTTGAGGGGGAATTAATGGCATTGTGTCTTTTGCAATACTTAAAAAATTAAACATTTATTATATTTTTCTATCAACTCTTATACAGTGAGTCACTGGCTACCTGTACTATTACAACCCAGTGCTTATCTTAAATAAGCATAGTAGAAAAATAAAAAAAAAACCCCAGGTTTGATTAAAATGTTAAGTAGAAGGATAAAATCCAGAATATTTTGCTTGTAATGAGGCAGTTTATTCCTATGCTTATGGGTAGAGATCAGGAGAGGACATGGGAAACAAGAATGTAGATGATATGTGTGTTAAAATTATTGAAAATTTTATTGCTACCTTTAGTAACATGGCTTTCTTAAATTCAGATCATGGTTTTTTTCTTCTTTTTTAAAAAACATTTTTTGTTTGTTTGTTTTCTTTCATTTCAGAATTTGGGGTATTGTTAGTTCTGAACAAAACTGGTATTCAGAATATAAGATGAATTGCCATAAAGCATCAGTTGAACTTAAGAGTAGAATTTGTAATCAGTAATTATTTTAACAACTCAGATTAAAATGACATTAAATTTATTTGTCAGATTGAAAAGTGGCCTAAACTAGAAAAAATTGTATTTATTCCATGTAGAAAATTATATCCTCATGAGTGGAAAAGAACTCAGAAACATTATGGTCAGCAGTGCTAGGTAGTAAGATGTTGTAGGAGTTTCACTCCATGTTTTGTTTGTTCCAACCCATTAGATTAGGTACCCTTGAAAGTAGCTGTTTAAGTCACAGATGTTGGGCTAGGGAAGGTGCTCAGTATTACAGTACTTGTCCCAGCACACATGAAGTGCTGGTGTCCATCTTCAGTGCTGCAGACAGTCAAACAAACAAAAAGCCAAAAACTTGACCACTGTTCCAATTTGCAGTGGTCTGAAAACACTTCCATAGAGAAAACTAATGCCTTGCTTTCCTTCCAGGGGAGAGTAGAATCAGTGTTTCTGAACTAATTGTCTAGTCAGCCTTTTTCTGAGTCTGCAGTCTGGGGCCTGGAAGTATGCACTGTGGGTACTCCTGATGTCGGTTCCATTTCTCTAGAAGGGGTCATGGCAGCTCTTGTTAACAGGCCATACTCTCTTCAGTTATTCTAACACCTCTCAGGCTAAAAGCATTAGAGACCGTGGATCTGAAACTTTTCGACTATCTCTTGGTGGAAGAAAGCCAAATTCCCTGCGTTTTTTTTTTTTTTTTTTTTGAGATAGGGTCTTGCTTTGTAGTTCAGGCTGGCCGTGAGCTCACGATGTAGCCCAGGCAAGCCTCGAACTCAGCAATCCTCCTGTCTCTACCTCCCGAGTGCTGGGATTATAGGCATGAGCCACCATGCCTGGCACTGTGGTATGTGGTATTGATTGCTGGTGGGTGTGAGTCTCCATGCCCAACATTGTATGTGGTTACTGGGTATCAAACTCAGGACCTTGCGCTTGCGAGGCAGGTGCTGGAACCACTGAGCTAACCCTCTGGTCCAAATTCCCTGTGTTCTTAACTTTTCCAGAGTCTCAAGACTCCAGCCCTCCATACAGGCTTGCTGGAATGTTAATTCTGGGATACAAGAGCATCCCATGCCCATAGTTCAGTGCCTTAGTGCCCAAACTCGACCTGCCCTGAGCTGCAAGTGGAATGGTCCGACATTGCACACAGGTTATTAAAGATTCTGCTTACTTTACAATGGTCTGTTAACAGCTCTAATGTCTTTAACATGTGCAGCCTATTGACTTTTAAGTAACATTTTATTGAAGTAACTGCCGTGCTTATTAGCCCGTAAGATTTACGCTTCATTTTCAGTCCTGAATCTGAAGGGGCAGCCTTCCCTTAAATGGTGAGGTTGGAGCCCAGTGAGATAAGAGATGTTCAGTGGTAATGGAACATCTGGGGTGCAGTAACTGGGCTAGAAAGAGAAGCAGCAGTTCTCCTAGAATTTGAGGTGTGCTAAAAGGTCACAGAAAAACAATCACATCATTAATGGGACTGAAATTCAGAGGAAAAAATATTTGCAGATGTGGCCAGTGTGTATGGCTTATGTTGTGGGTGTAGTTTTTATACTATGTGGTGGGTAGTGAATTTCAGTGAGTGCTAAACTTCACATAAACGAGCATGTATAGGACCTTCACAAAATATATAATGTTATTTTTATATAATGTTATTTTTAATATAATGTTTAATATATAATGTTATTTTATATAATGTTATTTTTACTTAGTATTTTTGAAAAATAAAAATTTGCTTATACGTATCTTCTATTTGTTAGCTTTTGAAAACACAGAATAATGTCATCAGCATACAGGTCATTGTGCACAAGATAGATTTAAGAGCAAATTACTTTACAAAAACATGGCAAGAAATAGTTGGTATGCACTCAACCTTAGATCTTTGGGTGTATCAGATAATCATCTGTGGAATATAAAAGAAAACCTAATGCACTTAAAATTTAATTTTACATTATATCAGAAATACATCAAAAGGTGACTATCAGTATAGTTTTTCTCTTATTTTCCTTATTGTTGAGAAAACAGTAATGTACAATTCAAGTGTATTTAACAAAAGGTACTTTTTCCACATCACTGTGTATTCATGAGCTCACTGCAATAAGGGAAGAAATGAAATCATCCAAAGTCTCTACCAAAAGTTATTGGATGAACAGTGAGAAGTAGTTTGTAAGAGAAGGCATAAATAGGACTTTTCACAATTATCTCATGTTTTATGGTCTATTGAAAACTTTATTTCTCATCTCATTTTTCAACCAATGGCTCAGAAATCAGTTAAAGAAGCAGGACGCAAAGCATGTTTTCTTATAACTTTTTTTGATCCAGATGTAAAGCATTCTTAAGCATTTATGGCAAAAAAACTAAAAGACAGACAAGAATTCACAGCTAGCTCTGAGTCAGTACTATTTCTTATGCTTTTGAGATCTTCTTCCTTCAAACAAATCTCATCACCCTTGCCTTCTGAACTAATGGAATAGAACTGTCTTTTGCAGGCTTGGGCTTAAGTTACCAGTTTTTCAGGTCTACAGAGACTTAGAGAAATGTACTAATATATTCACAACAGGAGGAAAGTGCCAACAGAAACAGATCCTGCATTGATTCCCAAACAGGATGACCAAGAATGTCGACCAGACCACACACAATTCAGCCACATTGCATGCGGACCCTGCAATATACACTTGTTTTATTTCATCCACCTATCAACAGACCAGGACTTCTTCACATGGGGACTAGATTGCTCCCACTACTTAATTAATTTTTACCCTTAGCTCAGCAATGCAGAATCTGTAAAAACATGTAAAAAATGCATGTTGCTTCCAAGTAGTTCAGTCTCTGAAGGATGTTTCCTTTAAGAAAAAATTAGAAGGGAAAAGTAGGGCAGTTCTCAAATAAGAGAGCTCAGTTTATTATATGAAACTGTACCTTAGTGTATATGTGTAATATATATAAATTTTATGACAAATTTCACATTTTGATTTTGGAATATTTTTGTGCTTCATGTAAATAATTGTGTAAGATAACAAGACACTCCAGCGAGAGAGCATAACTATTGCTAAAGTTTGGAAAGTTAATTTGAATTTAATAAAATCAGCCTCTAGTCTGTTAATTTCTAGACATAGAATTGTTTAAGTAGATTGTGAAATCACTGAGGCTGACATCAACTTGAAAGTTTTTAATATTCATATTATATTTCTGATTTTTTTTTTGACACAGGGTGTAGTTCAGGCTGGCTCTGAGCTCACTGTGGAGCCCAGGCAAACCTGGAACTCAGCAATCCTGTCTCTGCCTCCCAAGTGCTGGGATTACAGGTGTGAGCCACCACACCCAGCACTGTGGTATGTGGTATTGATTGCTGGTGAGCATGAGTCACCATGCCTAGCATTCTATGTGGTTAACAGATCAAACTCAGGACCTTGTGCTTGCAAGGCAGGCACTGGAACCACTGAGCTAAATCTCCAGCCCTTTCTGAAAAATTTAGATTCTAACCAGAGTTCTTAAGGCAACGTACTCCCTAAAATTATTAAAAATGATCTTAAATCTAGTTGCCTTCCCTAAATCTAAGCAATACAAGCACAAAAATGAATGCTATGTACTTGAAAACATCTGTGGGGTTTTACATAACTTCTGATTATTGGAAGTATACTCTGAAAATAAAAATAAAAGGCTTAAAAAATTAGTTATAGGTTTCAAATATTTTAGAGCCTCTCTTTTTCAATCTCAGTTAATGCTTTAGTCCCAATCCTTTTAATAAAATCAAAGCAACAGACCATGAAAACATTTACTTGAGAATTACAAGCAAATATGATACTATTGTTGAAAGATGCCCCAGGGCATGCACGCAAGGGTTCTGTCTGAGGATAGTGGTAGGGGTGGTTAGAAGTGTTAAGGAGCTCAGTGTCCTTCCTAGAACTTTGTGATTTCTCAGAACACTCCAGGGTGTGTTATCTTAAAATTACAGCAGAAACCAAAGAACAAATTCTATGCAGATCATACATTTGACAGTGTTATCAAAGGTATTTAGGATTTAAGTGTTTTTCTGTTTTTAAGTAAACTGTGATTTTATGAATTAGTACCTATGCAAAATGAAGGAGGCTGAAATATGACTATAAAATTATTTCACAAACCATTCCACAGTTCATACTTCATCTGTCACCAAGCCCAGACCCAAATATGAACAGGGAATTACCCAGCTAACTTAAAGCTTGTTTGTTAAATAGTAACACTTTTTAGACTATATTTCATAAAGTAACAGAAAGTAGTTTGTAACTTCCTGCAGAAGAATCAGGGAATAGTAAAGCTTAACTCATTACAAGAATCTGACAGATTTCGGTTTAGCAGTGCTCATGTTATCTAAGAAAAGAATAGGTTCTGCTATGTCTTGGCTATCATGTTTTCTCTTGTTTTTACTGGCTAAAGAAAAAAATCCACAAAAAATCAGAGCATGTATTTTCATGATATAGTATTTATTTTTGAACTTAATTTTTATATTTTCTGTCATGTTGTGATAGTTTTCTTAAAACATTTCTACAAGTGATAAAAATTTTAGAAATACTGGCACAGAAGTAGTTTAAGGATACCAAACATTTGGGTATTTATCATTGTGTGATTATTTTAGAGAGTGAATTGAAGTCTGATGCTGCACCAGTAAAAATGATTGTATAGAGGAAAATACTACTTTCCTTGAGCAGTGAGCAGTTTCTTTTTTGTTGCATTGAATGAGTTTAAAACATGGAATATTTGTTTTCACATAATACATTTTATCTTATTATTATGGCAGAATTTATTAAAATCATATAGGCTATACCTAAAAAGTAAGTTATATGCCGATGAAAATATCACTTAAAACAATTTTTTGTAGTGATACCTAGATTTTAATCTTTAAACAGTCAAAATGTGGTAGATTTTTTTTCCAATTTAAGGTCTGTGTAGATGCTTCATAACTGATATAAGGAAATAAATATAAACTACTGTTTCATAAACTTCTCATCCCTTTCCATATTACACTACTGAGTGGTACGTTATTTAGTTCTAATAGGAAGTTGAGCTTCTATTATATAGATATTTTGTGTCCAGTTAAAAACCTTAATATAGTGCCAGGCGTGGTGGCTCATGCCTGTAATCCCAGCACTAGGGAGGCAGAGACAGGAAGATTGCTGAGTTCGAGGCTTGCCTGGGCTACATAGTGAGCTCAGGGCCAGCCTGAACTACAAAGTGAGACCCTGTCTCAAAAAAAAAAGCCTTAATATTAAACACTACTACATTAAGTCAAGTTCATTTTAGATTGCAAAATTTATTAAACAAATTGTGTATTACTATCTCTTGCTAACCAAAATATGAAAATTCTGAGAAAATTATAATCATACAATTAATTTTCCATAAAATATGTATTTATGTTACTATTTAGTTACAATAAGTGCTTAAGTTAATTACAGAAAACCTATTCTTAATTATTACGTAATTTGAAGAATATTTTAAATCCATTTGTTTTTAAAAATCCACTTGTACATGTGCATGTGTTTGTGTGTCAAACCATGTTATTTTCTGTGTGTAAGGAGAAAAGATTTCATTGCATTTATCTCAAAACTCTACATACATGTTGGTTTTAAGTTCCCATGCCTGTTTCATAGATGAGGACATTGAGATCCAGAAAGTCTAGTAGTGGATCTCGTGTTTTAGATACCAGTATTGACTGCATATTAGAATCAACTAGGCTGTCGTATACAATCCCAAGACCCACCAGGATTGCATTACAGAGCACTAAAATCCAAATATCTGAAGATGGAATATGAAGGTCTGTATGGTTACCCTCCCCGAGGTGACTGCAGTGTTCAGTGAAGGTTAAGAACACTGTATCAGGGTATAATTGGAGGCTGGTCCATGCCAGACCTGAATTTTCTGGATTAAAGCTAAGTCTTTGGGTTTGCCTTTTCAGTGAATGAAATTTTCTAGGACAAGCTTTCAGGATGTCAACTGGTGTGAGAGACCTGTGCTGGGCTGGCCTTCTAAAATATTGGCAAACTCTGCTGTCAGTTTCTGACTCTGACCCTTTTCAATAAGTTAGATTTTCCTTATAGCAAAATTCCAAAAGAAATGTGGGAAGGAAACTTGGTATTGTGTCATTTGTCATAGGAAGCCAGTATATATCAAAATTAAACACCAGTAGCATCTAAAGTTAACATGCACCTGTTGACAGGCACACTGTATTCAAAGCACTTCTCAATTCTACCTGGCTTGGCTGTTCAGGCAGCGAATGCAGGTCTTCACAGAGTTCTCACTAGCGATCTCAGTCCTGATAGCTTCACATAGTCCCTTTTGAAAACAAGATCTCAGAAGACAGCTGAAGCTTTTCTTTTATGATAAAGGATGCATCCTTGGTAAAGCAGACTAATTCTAGAGTTAGACTGATTCTAGAGTTACTTGTTCTCAGTCACAACCCTGGGTCAAAGCAATAAAGCTCCAAATTGTAGCACTTATGACACTAAACAGATCATGAGACATATTTTGTGATAACAGAATAATGAATCTGATTCCTTGAAATCATATGACATAGCTATCTGTCTACTCCTTTTCCTCATAAGCCTCAGCTCGAGGCTAGCATTGTCAGATCATTCATAGAATGTCACGATTAGCTATCCACAGCCACCTTGTCATGATACAGCCAAAGAAGTGCATAGAATAAACTGCAATTAAGGAAAATAAGGTCTGCTTAAAATGGCGGTGTAAATCCTGGGAAGTGAATCTTGGACAAGAAGAAGAGGGGTGAGTATATGACCTCTCTGAAATTTCCACCCTGCGAGGAAGGGACTTCTTCTAGCAAGCAGCATGGAAAGGTCAGCAGATAAAAACATGTGAAATCATTCAGTTTGTACTTAGTTAGTGAAGCTATATTAAAAATCAGCACCATGAGAATTAATATCATATAAGTTAGGATAGAAATTGCCTCTGCGGGAAGGGATATAATACAATGAAAAAGGAGCAGCATGAGCCTTCTAATGTAGAACAGTCTTTTGCTTCTAATTCAGGTGTGTTTATTTTCTTCTTATTATTTATGAAATGAATTTTTACACATTCTTCTTTGCTTTATTTAATGGTTTATAAGAAAGATGATTAAACTGGACCATGGAATATAAGAAACTTTTTTCCCTCTATTTCATATTGTTTATTTTGATTTCATACTTCATTTGTATGTATAAGTTAAATAATTCCATGTACTTGTAGCATCTAATTTGAAAAGTTTCAAGACTATCTTTAAAACACAAGGAAATGCCCTGCAGGGGCAAAGGCAGAGCAGAGTGGTGATTCTGCTCATATGAAAAAGGAAAAGAAGCCCTTCCTTTCTCATCATTGGCATTTCTGAAGACTGAATACAGTGGTAATTTTACTGAGATGAAAGCAGGCAGTGGAAGAGAAGATTGGATAGCAGAGAAGTGCCATTTAAGCTTCTTTCTGTGCAATTTCCCAAGCATTTTTCATAGGAAACATTGTATTATCTGAAATTTGGTTCACAAAAATCATCCCTCCACGCTGCTGATTTTCACCCCAATTATGCCTGCAAAAGCTATTTGTGAAATTGGCTAGAAGATCTGTACCAGAAAGGGGGTATGTGGACCCAGAAAGGCTGGACAGGCTCCTGAGTCTGGCTGCTCACCCCAGTTCCTTTCCTTGGGACTTGCCTGAAGGATTGCCTCTGCCAGGGCCTGTTACACACACGGAAAATGTTTTTCCGTTGTGTGTGGGAGTCTTAAGGGCAGGTTAATGGTAACAAAAAGCAGAGAAGTCAGCCTTAGTGTTTTAGCACATTTCTCTTCTGCTGGTGTGGATATGGAAGTGAAGAGTAGGATTTAATTTATTAGCCAATAGTACACTAAAACAGTAATTTTGAAAAGAGCATAGGAAAGGTAATACTTGAGGACTTAATTGCCCTTTCCCTATAACTTGTTTTCACTCTTAATTTTCTAAATTTAATGGTTCACAGTGGCAATAATTTGATTTGATAATTCAAAAAGTTTAATTTCATTTATTCTTAATAGTTTGGCAATGTTACCTAACCTAATGTTCGTTTGTAAAGTAACTATGTAGAAATCTTTTTTTTTTTACGAAAGATGTTAATATGTCATTTTTTTTTCCTAAAAAATCAAAAACAAAAATGCCCTTAATCATCCAGGTTTAATTGCAGTGTTCACATTCTGCGATAAATAAATGGATTTGGAGTTATAGTTTGGGCATTCACCTTGCCATCACTGCCTTAAGCAAACTATGTAGAAATCTTATGAATGGTGATGGTGGGTACCGATACTGATAATTTAACTAGAAATCGTATGAGGGTGGATTTGGTAGTGCAGTCTTGTATGGTTTTCTTTGTTGTGACAGTAGTTATTTACTTATCTATTCTGTCTGGAGCAGGAGAGGGTGGCCAAAAGCCTTTCTTTACCTCAGAGTATGAAATTATTAAAGAGATTTTTTTTTTTAGGTTCAGCAATTCCTCAAACATTGTTTTGTTTTAAAGTCATTTAAAGTTGCTGATGTTTTCAATAGGCCTAAGAATTGAAGTTCCTGTACCCTGACCAATAGGAGTTTATTGACAAAAGTGCCCCCCCACGGTGTACTTTGCTCGGTTTACCATTGGGTGGCGCTCTGAGGCCCAGCTTTGCCAGCCCTGGTCTGTTTTGCTCCATTGCAGGCAGCTGCTATGGAATCTTTTTCATTACTTTTTCTTAAGCCCCTTTTCACTGACATTAATAACCCACTGACCATCAGCGCTGATGAAAATAACAAAGCAATTAGAAATCAGTTGGACATTTGTACCCCTTGATATCTGAAGTTTGTTTATATAGCTAAGAGAAGTGGAGCTTTGAGGTAAAAAGAATAGTGGCAGTATCAATAAATTTAAAGTTTGAAGTAGTTTTTTTCCTGAAAATATTTTAGTAGATAAAAGTGCCCCCACTTATCTAAACTCTCATACATCCATTTTAACCTTCAAATAAATAATACAACTTTAAAATCTAATAATTTTAAAGTTACTTTTGAAGGCAGAGTTAGTGTATTTTTTAATGATAAAAAAGGTGAGTACATTTTAGATAAATGAAGAATTCAAGGCAGAATCTTTGCTTTAGTTTAGCACCTTGGCCTACACTCTGTGAAAAGCATTGAAAAAAAAAATCCAAGTGGTAGAATAAAGACTAAATGAAACTTTATTCCCCAAATAATTTCAATGGTTTTTATTTCTTAACTGGGCAGCTATATTGCTCTGTACTAAGGGAGAAAAGAGCACTCAATTTTCTAAGGGCAAGAACCACAGAGGATAAGGTTTATAGCTACAGAAATATAGGACTCATTTTTAAATGTAGTCCTAAAGACAGCAGCAGTCTGGTCAACCACCAGCATCTTGGTGAGGAAAAAACCCTACGTATGCAAAATTAAGATTGTAATTTATCTAGCACTTCTCATTTGCTGCTTATTGATCATTATGCTGGCTCTTTTTTCTTTTTTCTAAACATGAAATGGTTTGACAATTATAAATAAAATTTTCATGGAGATCTGTGCATGTTAATTTTTGTTAAACATCAGGCTAAGTTTTTAAAGGAAGTTTTCTTTCAGTATAAAATACTTCTGACTTCAATTTAAGTTCTCCATTGAAGAAAACATTTCTTTATACAGATGTAGATAAAAATAAGTTTGTAATGATATAAATTGATTGGATATAGACAAGTATTTTTTTTCCTATGTCTGGATTTTAAACTCCCTAATCAGAGTAAATTGATATCAGAACCATTTGGATTAATTATGAGATGACAAATTTCTTGCAGTATAATTACTTAAACATCTAAAGTTCGCCTGCAGAACTATTTATTAGTATCAGGTTTATGTACTCAACATATCTGAAATATTAAGTTTTCAAATAATATATAAATGTTGATATTTTATTTTCTACAGAAATATTTGTATTTAACACAGAAACCTAGAGCTATAGTGGGAAAAACATTCATGCCTCTGATGCTGCCCTTAACTTGAGAGGATAATTTATTTCACGGTGTGCACTAAAAAGGAGCTTCTCAGGTGAAATTTGTTAAATACAGAGAACATAGTCTATAACCTCAGAGTCACTGGCAATAACCTGGAGATACACCAGGTTATGGTTGACCATGGAGTTAAATGTACAGGGTCTGCTTTGAGTCCCCTTCTGTGTTTGGGTATGAGCTTTTCCCTAGATAATCAGGCATAGCCTCTTTTTCTTACACTTTCTGTTCGTACACATCATAGTCATGTTTTCTCGAGGAGAAAACATTTTCCTTTTTAAAAAAATTTTCAGTGAGAGTAAGAGAATTTTCACAATGTAAAACTGAATTTTGACCTGTCAGCTATTTAAACTAGAAAATACAATTTAAAACAGATATGAAAACATTTTAAAAGTATTTTCACTGAACTAATTTTCATCTTTAACTTTTTCTCCATGGTTGCTTACATAATTTTCAAATGAACTGAAATAATACTTTGGAAAATGAAAATATTGGATTCATACTTTAAGTTTCCTTCAGATAGGGTCTCTTTAAGAGAACAAGACCCCTTTAATGGACGACTCCACATGAATAGTGAAGGCAAGAAAAATTCCATCTGTTAAGATTTTCCTTTTGTTATCATGACTAAGGGAAGATAAGCAAAGATAAATTTGCTAAGCTTCTAAGAGTAGTGACCACCATGGAGAAGTTTTGATACACAGGCCAGAGCCTGGCACAGTAGGTGTTTTCTGCACAGAGCTTAGGTGGTGGAGTGCATGTACTGTGCAAGTCGAACACCAGGCTCTCCATCTGTGGATGTCTGTCACTTGGGGACAGTGACTAGCTCTGTATTTTCTTAACCCAATATGGGCAGAGTGTGTTTGGATTGTATTGTGTGACATCCTTTCTTTACCAATAGGCCAAGAGGAGAAGGGGGTAGGGTCTGGCTTTTTCAGGATGAGTCTAATGCCTTCAGCTGTTATCACACTTTGCTGATTGTAATCTTTCCTTTTATGTGTTCTTTGTCAGCTGCTCCAAAAATTCATCCACTTGTCTTCTAGGTTCTTTTTTTTTTGAGACAGGGTCTCTCTTTGTAGTTCAGGCTGGCCCTGAGCTCACTATGTAGCCAGGCAAGCCTCCAACTCAGCAATCCTCCTGTCTCTGCCTCCCGAGTGCTGGGATGACAGGCCTGAGCCACCACACCAGGCACTATGGTATGTGGTATTGATTACTGGTGGGTATGAGTCACCACGCCCTGCATGGTATGTGGTTACTAGGGATCGAACTCAGAACCTTGAGCTTGCCAGGCAGGTGCTGGAACCACTGAGCTAAATCTCCAGCCCTAGGTTCTTTTTTAATATCCTGTAATTCAAAGATCTGTGAAAGAAGAGTTGAAGTAGAAATATATGTCCTGATTCACTCCCCATTTTTCTCCTCCATAGGGAAAGAAGGATTTAAGATTTGGATACATTCCTCAAACTTCTACCTGGAGAAATGTTTTCTTTTCTGTAGGGAAGGAGCCAACCAGGACACATTCATAGGCCTCTTCAACTGATACAGAAACTGGGAAATGACCTGATGTAAATCTACAAAATTCTTAAATACAAAATATTCTTTATTCAAAGCTTTTATGATTAAAATGTTTCCTTTTTGAGAGTGGCAGGAAAACAGTAGCATTATGTTGGCATTTTGTGATTCGTAGATTACCTAAAGTATTCATTCTCAACTCTATTGTTCTAAAACTTATTTGGTAATAGTTAAGAGCATGTAGCTAGCTCTGTGAAAGGTAGAACACTTTCATTCTTTATAAAATGGGAAGGCAAGAGATTCCTCATGTGTTATCTCTGAAAATATCTTGACTTCCATTTTAAAATCAACTTATTTCAGAGCAAGAATGGACCATCAGTTTTAACAGTCTTCCCCTCACCCCATCATTTTAATCTCATGTCGAACTGGAGAGGTGACTGGGCCAGAGTGAGGTTGCCTGTCTAAATTTTGACCATGCAGGAGTGGCTTCTTTCAATCATTTTTAGGTTGTTAAAACCACGTAGGTGGCATAGGTGGAAGGGCTGCCTGTAAATCAGAAGACTGCTTACTTGATTTCAGTAAGGGGTAGTTTTACTATCAGCTGTCACCACAGCTGTCAGCAGGATGCCTTAAATGTCCATATTGTCAACGAGGAATCAAATTGTTCCTTAACTAATTGTTTAGATCAAGTGATCTATGTCCCTCATTTGAAAAAGTCTGGCAGGCCCAGCATCCTGCATTTTAGATAAAATTCCCATCCTGGGGCTAAACACACTTGTTTGGGTGGACCAGGGTGGGGAAACCTAAACACCTACTTGCACGTAGCATCAGAGAGCAGATTGTCTACTCTCTTGAGGGATGAGTGAGCCTACAAGCTTAGAAACCTCCACCACCTTCTTGTATCTCACTCAGATAGCTGTAACTAGAAAATTCATTTGTCGAAATACGCCCAGAACGCAAATAGAGCCAAGAGCCAAGATCACTAGGAAGTCTGGTGTTTCATATGCAGTGCACTTATACAGGCTTTGGAGGTGCTCTCCATTGATACAAATATACTGGTAATTCTGAGACATTTACAAGGTGTTCTTAAGTTAAACTTCTAAAAACATGCAGTAGCACTGATGTAGTGTAAGGTATCATGTGAAACACATACTTCGACTTAGAGTATAACCTCCCTCCCCATAATCTCTGCCTAATCAACTTTGCAAAACAATTAGTTAATTCATTATGTTAGTCACCATTTATTATTGGCTTACCAGGCATTATTTTAAGCATTATACATGTATTAACTTATATAATCATACAACAGTCTTATGATATACTTCCTTTTATTATTCCCACTTTGTGCAGAAACTGATATATAGAGCAAGTAATTTTTAGAGGATCAGATATTGTGCCAGGGAATCAATATAGTTGTCAGACTTGGGAAAATCTTTCGAAGAAATAAGCTCTAAAATGGGAATGAAAGGCAAGCGGGAGCAGTTGGACAAGGAATAGACTTCAGAGGACAGGGGCTTCTACAACACTGGACTGAAGACAACCAAAGGCCTGGCTGGGTAGAGGGCAAAGGAGATCCAGGGGCCAGTAGGGACAGCAAAGCAGCATCAGTAAGCCATAATCTCCTGCTTAGCCTTCTAGCACTTGGCGACTTGATTTTTGTCATTCTCACCTCCTACACTTACTAAAAGAACTTAGCATATCCGTGGACTGCCTTTCTTCCTTCCCCTTCCCCCAAATTTCTGTCATTTAGAAAATAATTTTCTTTACAGATTGCAAAAGCAGTATGTATTTATTGTGAAAACTATGTAAAACATAAGACATACATGCACAAAGAAAAATGGAAATTAAAACTTCACTTATTGTACAGTAACTCCTTACAGTGTTTGTCATATACAATATCAGACATTTACAACAAGAAAAACAGACTCACATTGTACATAGAGCTCGGTGATTTCCCTCTCTTCTGCACAGTTTAGCTCGGTGTTGCATTTTTATCCATCACCATTTTAATTCAATTTAAAGAACACCTCTAATTCAATTTGCTTATTAAACAGATCTGCTATTCCAAGCAGATGGATTCTTTCCCCGTTTGAGATCATTTATTATAATTTCATGCAGTATGATTCATTAATCCTAAAGGCATACAAACAGAGTACAGATGCTCTCATACATCCAAACATTTGATTGACAGCTTTCATGGACAGGCACAAAACCGTGTCAGAGCTAAGGCTGTGGCCTCGGCTTACCACCAACAGGTGGCGATGGATGCTGTCACTTGCACTTAAATAATTGCAGTAGGCTTTTTGATGTTAACCTTTGTACCACTGATCAATTTGGTAAGGAAATGATATTTACTGTTTAGAATTATATGTATTTGGATGCTAAGAAAACTAAATAGTTCTTTTTATGTTCATTTGTACTGCTTTTGCAACTTGTCATTTTTTTTTTTTTTGCCTATTTTTCTACAGGGATGTTTGTCTTTCTCATATTATTTCTAAATTCTCTTTCTATGTGAAAGTGTTAAACTCTATGGATATGATAAATACTATTCCAGGCTTTCCTTTGTCTTTTAATTCATAGATTTTTTAATGGCTAACTATTGTAGCTATTTCTATTTGATTTTGTATAACATTTGTCTTCATACTTAAAAGGACTTTCTTCACCTCAAGACCAGAAAAATGTTTCTATGCATTTATTTGCATTTTATTATTCAATTTTTGATACATTTGGTATTATTTCACTGTAACATGTTGGGGGAGAAATTCCTAAAGAGCTAATAGTTTCTGTAACACTTTTGGATAAGGCCACCCATATTTAATGACTAGGAATGCCAATCTGAGCCTGCAGTAAAATCTGCGTCAACTGGCATCCATTTCAGCCATTCCAATTGTCTTCCCCTGAAAACATTTAATCATGGAAGCCCCTGTTCCACCAGTGCACCTTAATATATTGGAGTGCCAGTTCACTTCCACATTTCTCTCTTTTTGTTTTCATTGTTTTAAAATATTTTTTTGGATTAGATTTTTAAATAACTACAACTAAAACATGCTTCTTGTAGCAAATTAAACAGAATAGCGTGGTGTATACATAAAGTTAATAGACTCCCTCCTTTTGGTCTAGTCCTTGTGAAAACAAGTCTTCAGTTTGGTGAACAAATTTTTATACTTAGTCTTACGTTTTTATGACCAAATAACAACAACAGCAGCAGCAGCACTAGAAATAATAAATCATAGTAAGAAAATGTTTTTCAAATGGAATGCATTACTCTGACCATTCTACCTGAATGATTTGTCTTTTATAACAAAACTACAAAGTAGACATTATTCTCATCAATATACAGATTAATACACAGTTGAGTAAACTGAGTCAGTGATAGTTAAGGAATTTATCTGTGTCTTAGTTACTTTCCTGTCATTGCTGAGATAAAATTTCCAATACTCAAAGTTAAAGGGGGAAAGGTTTATTTGACTTGTAGTTTGTAGATGTTTCAGTCCATAACTGGCTGGCTGCAAGTCAGGTCACAGAGTG